>NQII01000239.1:785510-822879 GCA_002778355.1 Clitarchus hookeri | reverse complement strand
AAAAAAAAAAAAAAAAAAATTATTATTATTATTTTAATTTGACGTTAAAACACGATATATTTATCCTAAACTGCTGGCAACTTCATTGGTAACGCGCCAGTCAATGAGTGCCTATGTCTGGTTCTCATGTGCACTGATCGCGCCGAACAGCCAGTCAGAACTTGTCCTCGTTTTCCGTAGAAGCCACGTGGAAAGGTCATTACGCACAGAAATTTCTGCTCGCTAAAAGAGCAGATTTCGCCGATATTTCCTGGAAATCTGCGGTTTCACATGTCTTATGTAAACGATTTCATGTATTTTTAACGTATGTTTCTATAATCAAGTATGCGAATTCAAATATTAATTTGTTCAGTACAGTTGTAAAATAATTTTAGTTTGAAAATGAACCAATAGGTATCAATCACAACACTATAAAATATTTTTGGAAGTACCGAACTGCTTTGTTTTAAAATAATTCAATAAAAATTCATGCCATATTGCAAATGCTGCAGTAGAGAAAAAAAAATTGGCTGAGTCTAGAATGTCATTCGCCAATTGCTTCGGTAAATTCGTATTGAAAAAACAACGAACCAGAGTGATTGTAAACTGCGATTCATACCGAACAAAAAATATGATGTAGATAATCTGCTAACATGTGAAGGCCCGAAAATTGCATTAGCTCTGTTTGTTCAGAGTGATCGGACTAAATATGAATAGGGCTTGAAAATTTTACACCGTTAGGGCAAGTTTTTTTAAAAGTTTGATTTAAAAAGTAACTAGATAACCACGAACCATCTGCATTTTGAAGTTGTAAATGTTCCCGACATTGACGTTTAAGAAACTNTCGGGCTTGAAAATTTTACACCGTTAGGGCAAGTTTTTTTAAAAGTTTGATTAAAAAAGTAACTAGATAACCACGAACCATCTGCATTTTGAAGTTGTAAATGTTCCCGACATTGACGTTTAAGAAACTTCGTCCGTTGGAGCACTGAGAGGGGTGGCGCTGCGATGACACGCTCCGGCTCCCCGTTCTGGACCCGGGTTCGATTCACGGTCCACCCAAACTGTTTTTTATGATTTTATTAACTTGCTTCGGGTGAATGCCGAAATGGCTCTTTAAAGACATTCAAGAAAAAAAATATATATATAGCTTTTGAGGATATTTTATGGTTTCGTGACATACCAATGATAACTTGATGAAACGTGATGAACATACCAAAATCGTTTAAAAAATAAAACTCTTTTTTTTCCCCATACATGTGAGAATTTTAACTCAAAATGTTTATTCCTAAAATATACTTCAACATAAAGTTTGACTTCATCTAAATAAATTGTCTCTTGAAGTCCAAGAAATAGGATGTTGCGATTTCTTTGAAATTCGACAATTTTTTTCACCTGCGGTAGAAGTATCTTAAATGGAAATTTCAATTAAAATTTTATTTCAGAGGTTAACATTGAAATAATGTCAAACCGCATAGCAAAATTCCAACAGAATATTTTTAATGGCATTCAAATAACCTAGACAATTATTTTTAACTGCGGCCTAAAGTTATGATTTTGTTCAATTTGGAAATTTGTACAAGAAAACGCTATTAATCTAAAATTCTTATATTTCGCTTCATTCACTTAGTAAATTTCTGGCACAGTAATACTTTTTTTTCGGACTATCGTTTTATATTACGACGAAAAAGTGTGTAATAAGCTAAAAATTTAGAAAATAATTTTATGCTCTCTATCGTCCTTTATACAGGCCTGCCTCCCCCGTTCCTGATATTCCAAATTTCTTATTCTTTCCATGATGACTACGCTGTATACGAGATTTTGAGCGATAACTGAAAAAACTAATCTTTAACGCTTTGAGTGCAGCGCATTTTAACAAACTTTCAAGACATGCTATAAGTGGTTCGGTTTATATCCACCGCATGTTAGTCTCTATAATCCCACGTACCTTCTTCCTATTGGCTTACGACGCACCATTAGCTACAATGTACTGTGCAACTTTCATTACTGGCAAGTAGTCAGCCAATATGATAACGATTTGTCCATGTCCAAATGAAATTTTCTTTAAACGTAACATAGCATACAATATATTTGAATAGCTCAAGAAACGTAATTTTATTTCCCATAAAGGGATCAAAATAAAAAATTAACAATTTACTATAATTTGAAACACGCCTTTTGACTAAATCATTTATATTATTTAAAGTACAAAAAATATTCAAAATTCTATGCTTATAATCCGGAATCTTTCAATACACTAGTTTATTCACAAAAGAACAAAAAAGTATGAAAGAAAAACATTTAATAAAAATAATGCGTCTATAATATCTTGTCTGACTTTCAATGTCTGGGTATCATATCTGTTGAGCTCCATATTATAATTTAAATTGAAATTATTTAGTGAGAATCTATAAAATATAATTTTAAAAATATTACTTTAAACATTTTCCAGTCTCCTTGAATCAGTGGTGGTAATTTAATTCCAAATGATTGATCACTATTCTAATCTACATCTAACTAAAGAATAATAGACACAATAATGATTTAGGTGTTGAAGCAGAGTAAGTAATAAATGTAATTAATCCTTAAGCACGACTAGAATTACTAATAAAACTATCGATATGGTAACGTAAATATAATTTAGAATTTAGTATGACACCAAGATCACGAACATAATCAACTCTGTTGATAACATGATTATACATCAAATATTTATACACAATTGGATTCGTTTTCCTTGTAGAAGAGATACACACAGTTTTCTCTAAATTAAGCGACATGGCATTGTTGGTATATCAATTATGAACAGCAGATATGTCTTCTTGCAACTGTACACAATCAGTCAAATCTTAAATATTGTTATAAATCTTCAAATCATCAGCATACAGAAGTGCTCCAGAATTATTAATAACACTAACAATATCATTTATAAATATATTAAATAACAATGGTGATAGTGTTCCACCCTGTGGAACACCAGAAGATATATTACAGTTAGACAAAAGTGAAGTTTATATTTTCACTGCAAACTTTCATTCAGAGAAATAATTGGAAAATCTTTTGACATAAGTATTATCTAAACCTATTGTTTGTAATTTTTCCAAGATAGCCGAGTGTTGACACGTATCAGTAGATTTACGTAAATCAAAATATCTTGAATCGATCTGATTTCTAGATGTAACATCTCCATGTAGATCACAAAATATTTGAATAAATTAGTTGATGGTTTACCTATTTGAAATCCAAGCTGAATACCTGAAATTAAGTTTTTTGTGTAAAAATGTATGTGTCCATGAATTACCTTCTCAAATACCTTCGAGAAACAACACAATAAAGATATAGGTATATAATTATTAACTTCATGTATGTTACCTTTCTTAAAAATAAGAGCAACAATTGCTTTTTTCCACAAGCTTGGATGGACACCACATAATAAGACTAAAATTAAAAATAGGAATTAATAGTGGAATAAATGTATTAAAACAACCTTTGATTATAAAACTAGGAATTTCATACATCCCTGTAGCCTTACTGCTTTTAAGTCTTTTTATTGCCCAAAGAACCAAACCTTGAGTAATTGTCGGAATTGGTATGTGCAAATTATCATCATAATAATTGCATTGAGAATTAACATTATGAGTTCACTGAACATACACATCTGCGAAATGTTTGGCAAAAGTATTGGCAAGGGCTTCAGGATCTTGGACCACTGAACTATAAAATAATAATGTTATTTTATCTCTGTATCCATTTTTCATAATTTTTACATATTTACAAAAATTTTATGGATAGTTTTTTAAATTATCATTAATATTGGCTTTCAATTTATCTTATCTATTTGAATTTTTTTCTTTCACAGATCTCCTATACTCAGGAAAGCGAGAATAATTATAGTCCGATTTATTTCTGTTGTATAACCTAAATAAATGCTCTTTCATTTTTAAAAGACTAATTAGATATTTTGAAAACCATACAGGATATTTACTTTTTGAAATTTTAACCTTTGGAATAAACTGGTTGATTAATATTTGAGAGTTGCTAGTAAGGTAATCTACCATTTGGTCGACATCTTGCATATTATATATAGGACTCCGGTAAAAATCACTAAAAGCTCAAAATAATGATGAGACGCCTGGGCGTCTCCCTTAAGCACATTACGAGCCACGACCGAAAAATGTCCGCATCCTGATGGAAATAATTACGTGCAGTCTGAGAAGGGGACATAACGGTGTTCCTTTACCTTTCAATGAAGTTGGAGGTTTCGTCTGCTGGCTTGTGAACCTCTCCATCATTGCCTAAAAATCGACCACAAACGCCGACAAATGGGCCTGCCGTCCGGAAGAGACCGCAACCCGGCAGCCGGCTGTCTTCGTGCACGTCAACATTCATACTGCCGGGCGCAACGAGTGTCGGCGATAGCGCTGCCGGCAGCTGATCACGTGATTCATGACGTCGCTACTCCTTGATTCGTCCACTTCCCCAAGTGTCAGCGGAGTTGCAACACGCACAATAACGAAGACCAGAAAAAAGTAAAAGACTGTTTCTAATTCCATGCGCATGCGTCAATTTAAATAAATCCCTGATCCAACTGATTATGAAAACCGCAATGTCGCGATATTTCTTCCCCGGTAGAGAGGGGGTGTACAATTCTGATGTATAAAATGGCCAGACTGGGGCCATCTCGAGGTATACATCTCCCGTCTGCGTCATCATGCATTTGAGAAAAGAATTGCATTAAGGGACTCTTCTTGTCAAATCTAATATGGGCACTTGGCACTCCGTATTTTATGTTAGGTTTTCATTATGAGAAATTTTATAGGCATTATTGCATGCTTTAGTGCATTTTCTTGTAAAGTATAAGGTATTCAATGTGCCATAAATATATTTGTAAGAAGCCATGTGGCTTGTAAACAATGAAATCATCCTAAGGTTTGATTATGCTTGTGTAAGCAACTTTTATTAATACATTTGTAATATCACATTGGGGCACCATTTATACCGCTGTTTTTGGTATAAATTAAGGCCCAAAATTGTATTACGGAAAATAACGAGGTTTAAAAATGAAATTATACCTGCAATGTATTTGAAAGTTGTATATAAGAACTTTTCTACTAAATAAAATGAAATTAAGAAATTTTTCTTGCTTCAGTGGGTGTGTAACAGCGTTCCTGTGGCAACGTCTCCTAGATTTTCTCCTATGCCTTTAACTTATTCTGGTTTTGGATGGATGAAGAGTTTTGACTTGTTTAACAGAAAGAATTCGAATTAATATTTTTTCTACAATTTGCCCACTGAAGAGTTGGTGGTTACTGGACTTGGGACAATCAGAGTGTTGGCACTTTCACACCTGGGGTGCTGGTGACGATACCCTGGGGTCTCAATAAGTAGTCTCATTTTTATAATTCCTATTATAGAATGAATTCTTATTTTCTTTATAACTTTCATAATTAACTTTACAGTAACAGAGTAAAGCACGACGATATTCATCTTCCTTTATAATAGGAACCTCAGACTTTTCAACATGATCTATATGTAAATTAGAAAACACCATGTCAGTAATTCAGAAAGTGGCTTAGTAAAATTAAATTGCTCCAAATTAAGAAAACTCATTTTCTATAAGGATTTACCTTTTTTGTTTATTATAATCATAAACAATATTTTGAGTATGGTATTCATTCCAATCAACACCAGGAACATTAAAATCACCGGCGTACCGCATACTGAGCAGATATCCGAAATCGGGAGCACGCAAATTACCCCTAATATTCAGCTGTCAAGAAGTTCACAACACTTAAAAACGATGGTCAAGCAGGAGCAGTAGTGAGTCACATCCTCCACCTACAAGCGCCAATCGCCGAATAATAATAATAATACCCTAAAAAAAGGCCCGAATCGCATGAAACCCAACGGTCAATGAATAAATGCCATAGCCTAAAAATCGTTCCGACTCACTAATATTTCATGCCCTAATGATTACTTACCTACATTTAATTACAAATAAAAGACTATCCATATTAGCAAAAGTTTAGTGATTTCAGACACAAACAGTTAAATTTTATTTTTATTTTACGGCTTATTAAAGGCCATTTACAAAAATTATTATATTCCTTCAAAATTGTTATATTCCTAGAGGAATTAATACAAACGAATAGAGATATAAATATTTTCGTAGCTCAGAAACGGCTGTCATTTTGAAACTCGTTGACGAACTTAACGCGATTCGTAAAATGACCTAAGTAGCTAACATTTAAGTTCACCACAAAGTTTCGAGTGAACTGTAATTTCGTGGTGCTCAGTAAGTAATCGGAAACGATTTAAGAGTAGTCGGCCCAGATGTGGCAGACAACTGGAAAACTTATTGCTAGTGAAATTACATTTTATATACTTGACACTCATATCTCGATATCGGACACAATCAACAAAATGTGTGCACCCCCCCTTTTTTTTATAACTTTGGTGGTTGGGGGGGGGGAAGTGTGTTTATTTTGAAAAAATACAATTTCCGAAGTCGAAAACAAGGCTCTCCTTCCAATACACAAACTCGTTTTCTGTTTTCCGTTCAGCACGGCACACAACAACGGGACACCAGTGTCTGTTCTCTAGTGCAGACGCTGGATGGTCACGGATGTTTAGTTCGTTCGTAACAGCTGCTCCTAGAGGTCGTACACAACTGAAAGGGAGTTTTGTACCCGCGTAGCCACAGGATATTATATCGATACTGTGGAGGGCGTGGCCTAAACCCGCCAGAATGACAAATACCTTCCTGGTACAAAGGCCTCTGTTTTGACAGTCGCCGAGAGCGTGTTCACTACACAAAGCGACTGCCCATTCATTCTCTACTAACGATCAACATACAGCATCAGCTTATTGAGCGAAAATTGTGTTTTGCTGGCAAGGGAACACGGATTTGATATCGTCACCAAGGAAGTGTTAAAATCATAACGCTGATGCAATACATAGGCACGGACAGGAAAATTTCGCGATTTAGTTAAACGACCCGTGGGTTAGACTCTACCGTTCTACGTATTTTTGAGCCTCAGCTTTCTGTTCATTGGCTGCTGCCCCAGTGTATAGCCAGTTTTACTCCATACCAGGTGGCACGTGATTCGGTGATTGTTTCCGTGCAGGTCTGTTATTGGCTCGGAGTCTAATAAACTGTGACCCAAGTGCGAACATAACACAGATGTACATGTGCTTGAATCATAGGCTTTCCTCAAATGAATTCACGCAATTTTCCAGTCCGTATACACAGGCATATTTATTTGATCAAAGGTTATTTCGCCACTAACATAAGATATTCAATGTCATTTTTACAACTCTGTTGTTATTAACGTGCTCTATAGTTTAGTTTAATGTAGATAAAAAAAACAAGACCGGTTTAGACTTTGCCGTATATTTTTTTTCTCCTACAAATTAATCATAGAGCAGGGAAAGTTCATTAACAGCAAACTTCAGAAGTGGCAACTGCAGGAAAACAGTCTCGAATAGGTGGTATAAGTCGGTGCGATGTCGTTAACTGCTAAGCAGTTGATAAGCTACTACGGACTGGTGAATCAAGCAAATGAACTGGGAATCTATGACTTGTGGTTGTGGAATACTAACTATCAACCACTTTAATGATCAGTTCTTATTACCAACGGAATCATTTTCGCTGATTTTCAAAGATTTGGTACCATTTTCATTATTTCAGGTATAGAGTGTAAATAGAGATCCCTGGCCGTTAGCTCCCAAATCCCTAATGAGGGAGGGATCCCGGTGGCTGAGTGGTTAGACTGCTCGCCTCCCAAGACGAACCGGGTTTAATACCCAGCAGTGCCACTCCGGATTCTCGCAAGTGGGAATCGTGCCGGATGATGCCACTGGTTGACAGGTTTTCTCGGGGATCTCCAATTTCCCCCGTCCATTCTGACCTCATTTCACACTCATCGGCTCTCAAGACCTCGTTGTTAAGAGCTTCCCAAATCTCTCATCTCATCTCACCTAATGAGCGTAGCCCGACATACACATATAACTATTTTTTTCTCAGCACCAAAAAATATCATTGTCGGAAAGTTAAGTACCTACAAAAATATCTCCAATAAAACTTGAATTGGGATACTTGTAATAAGGTACAGGTTAAAACGAGTTCAATTCCGAGGGAACGTAAATACAAAAATATTTACGTAGCGATTTCTATATAAAGTGATGGCCTGTGTAAAACTTCCGTAAAACTGGAGATTTATGTTGCAGGGGAATATTACTATAGACTATGAACACGAAATTAAAAAACATTGAACTGTAACAACGTTGTTGACCACTCCCTTGCTCTTAATCAGAAGACAAACAATTTGGCAAACAGTCAAATATCGTACGGTTGGTAAGAATACAAAGATCAGCAGATACACCACCACTCACAAATGGTACTCCTTTCCCGGAAACGTCTTCGAGAATAATGCCATACTTTACATAATGCTCATTCAATGAATGCAGATAAATAAAACGGTGCCGTTTATATCGAATAAATATGCTACTCCATAGAAGAGTGAAAATAAATGTGTCAATTATAAGTATCACCAAAAAATTTAAATTTTACATGACGCACTTTGTTGATGTCATCTTTAAACTTTAATGGCAATGTTACTGTAAGATTTCTGTAAGTATGTAAATATACTGTATTCATTACCGAAAATAAACCGAAGAACAAAACGAAGACGCCAAAGAAGAAAATACATTTCGTAAAATGAACGACAAAACGCCACGAACCACAAAAAAAAACCTAGCAGTAAATAAAACATGAATTAAATAGGGAAATGTAACAAATTAGACAAAGAAAATTGTGAACTGCGGCCATAACGATCAAAATTCAATAACCAATATTATTTCCTGGTCTAAGCATAAGGAACCTGATTTAAATTATAAAACACAACAAATAAACACAGGGACATGACACACGCTAAAACTGATGCGATCGAGAAACCCTATTGTCCTGTTGTCTTTTCTGATTAATTTTTACCCGTGTAATCGACTGCACGAAACAATAACTTATTTCCCCTTAGTTGTTAAAAACAGGAAAATAACAAACGCAGTAAATTTGTAACAATATTCACTTTATTCAAGTGTCGATCTAAGAGACTGAAATTGTTAGAAAGTAAATGTGTTATTAATATGCCCATTCTCTCTCTTGTACGCATAAAAACAGAAATTAAATTGACTAGTGTCAACGAATTTAAAAGGTACGCTTTTAATAATATGTTAACCATTTCTGAAGCTGATACAGTATTTCTTTCGTTGTTAAAACCAATGAATGTTAGGCTTTGTGAGTGACAATAGTGACATGAACCAGTCATAACCTCAAGTAGTAGCAGGGTTTATAAATCAGTTACACAGATATAATTGGGTATTGAGTCTGGCAATGCACAGTGCCAGCCAAATATAACTAGATTTGAAATTAATATTCCAAATTACTTTTTCTACATCACTGCCAAATTAACTGGGGTAGCCCTATGCGTCAAAGTACTGTTTTTGATAGCATATACAGTACAAAAGAAAAATTATTTCCAAGTGCTGATATAGAAATTTTTTTTTCCTTCTTCACCTTATAACTAAAGAACTGAGTTTAGTAAGCAAAACTTTCTTTATTTTGTTCTTCCAATTCATATAACAGTTAACATCACAATTTTTTCGCCGATTTAAATTTACGGTGTAAGGCAAATTAAAATATATATATTCCCCGCCAGTGCGTATAAAAAAAATAATATTTAAATACATGTTTTTTGAGACTATCGTAATTGAGCGAACATTTAGTTTACTGTATTAGTCAGAAGATATTTCTTATTTCGGTCGAATTTCATAATTAAAGTGCACATAATGAACAATGCTCAAACTGAAATTAATTGAAGGTGAGCAAAATCTGGGTATATTAAACCACTACATAGTATAAAAGGAAGTCCCTGGCGTGCGTCTGTCTGTATGACTGCGCTAATATCGAGAACCACTGAAGGGATTTGGATGCGGTTTTTACTGTTATGATATGCATTTATCTAGGAAGGCTTGTGTGCATTAAAAATTTCCCTAGCACTTATAGGAGCTGAGCATTAACGGTATTCGTGAATCAAGTCGGGAAAAACGTTTGCCGCCAGCTCTCTCTCATGGAATACGCTGCCTAATCCTTTAGAGATATAACAAAATCATGTAAGAAAGAATTGTGTAAAATTAAATGATCTAAAAAACGTCAACGGTAGCGTATATCTATCTTTAATAGATAAGTAGTAATAGGCGTATTTGCAATTTAAATTACGCAGTAAAATCAAATGTAAAATTCACTGTCTTTTCTAACCATAAATAACTTAATCTTTATAAAAATAAATTAATTCATAATCAAAACTGCTTAATGTAGAAAATAAATTTCCTTTACAGCATACAATTTGGCCCAATGTAACAAAACTAGCACTCAAAACAAACATGAGAGTACTTATGTCTTCAGAAGATATCATGTTTGCTGACATGCTACTGAAAGTCGGAAATGGAGAGCTTCCAATGGATTGTGGAACAATTTCTCTCAATAGTGATATATGTGTTTTAGTCACCGACCACCTACAACTGATAGATAACGTATACCCTGAAATACACGACCTTTCAAATAAGACATTATCATAGTTCAAAGAAAGAGAGATATCATCGCCTACTAATAAACAAGTCGAAAAAATTAATGAATTAGTGCTCGCAAAATTTAATGCGCAAACACAAGTCTATTACTCAGTATATAAAGTACTCGACAACAAAGAAGCTGTGCACTATCCCACCGAATTTTTTGATTAATTGAATCCTTCTGGCATGCCACCACACAAACTGAATTTAAAAGTTGGAGCTCCCATAATTTTATTGCGAAATATAAATTGACCGAAATTATGCAACGGGACTAATTAATAAATAAAATTTTTTAAATGTTATCTCATTGAAGGTACTATTATAACTGGCTGCGGTACTGGAGAAACTGTTTTAATACCTAGAATACCAATGATTCCCTCGGATTTGCTTTTTAATTTTAAAAGAGTCCANCAAGACTAAATAAAAAATACAAAATTTTAAATGTTATCTCATTGAAGGTACTATTATAACTGGCTGCAGTACTGGAGAAACTGTTTTAATACCTAGAATACCAATGATTCCCTCGGATTTGCTTTTTAATTTTAAAAGAGTCCAATTTCCAATAAGAGTTTGTTTTGGTATGACTATAAGTAAGACACAGGGTCAAATACTTAATGAGGCTGGAGTGGATTTGAGTAAAGCATGTTTTTCGCACGGACAACTATACGTAGCCCTTACGCTTGTCACGTCAAACAGAAATCTTTTTGTACTGGCGGTTGGAAGCAAAACGATTAATGTTGTATACAAAGAAATTTTCTAAACAACTATCATATCATGTTGTTATAATATAGATGTATGAATGTGGATAAAGCGCGAAGGAGGTAGGCATGTCAGGACCGTGATAAATGGAGGTCCATAATCTCTGCCTACCCCTCTGGGAGACAGACGTGACGTTTGTGTATGTACGTATGTTATATACTATAGTAGTTTACTAATTNCACACGGACAACTATACGTAGCCCTTACGCTTGTCACGTCAAACATAAATCTTTTTGTACTGGCGGTTGGAGGCAAAACGATTAATATTGTATACAAAGAAATTTTCTAAACCACTATCATATAATATTGTTATAATATAGATGTATGAATGTGGATAAAGCGAAGGAGGTAGGTATGTCAGGACCGTGATAAATGAAGGTCCATAATCTCTGCCTACCCCTCTGGGAGACAGGCGTGACGTTTGTGTATGTACGTATGTTATATACGATAGTAGTTTACTAATTTAATATAATTTAATATTGTAATTGTCTTTCCCCCAATTTATTTATTAGTGCATCGCTGTAAAAACTACATTGTACCCGGGCGAAGCCGGGCCGGGTCGCTAGTATGAGATAAAACATGACAATAAAGAGGGGAGGCGGAGGATGGAAAACTGCATATACATTCGCGAACACACGTGACAAATGAAGTGCTAGTCGTTATTAANTGTAATTGTCTTTTCCCCAATTTATTTATTAGTGCATCGCTGTAAAAACTACATTGTACCCGGGCGAAGCCGGGCCGGGTCGCTAGTATGAGATAAAACATGACAATAAGGAGGGGAGGCGGAGGATGGAAAACTGCATATACATTCGCGAACACACGTGACAAATGAAGTGCTAGTCGTTATTAATCTGCAGGTTATATTAAGAGCCATGGGCGAAGTAGGAATTTGGGAACAATATTCACATTCATTAATTCAAGCTACATTAAAAATAACACTTAAATACGAAAAGGCAACTCAAGTTCCGAGTAAGCGGCCACCTCAGATTCTATATACAGCACTTCCCATTTTTTCGCACCTCTACCAATAGTTAAATAAGTTAATAAATAAAGGCCAATAAAATTTTGTTTTAATACTTGGAAAATAAAAATGAAAGTTCTGTAATACTGCGGGCAACTGAAAATTTTAAATGTTATGATGAAAGTATATTTGTTTATCGACTCGCATGCTCGTTGAGTTGCAATTAGAGTCACTAAGTGCACGTAACGACTGTTTAGGTGCATCTCAAGTAAGCCGACTCAGCGCATCTGCACCAACACAGAAATGCTACATCGTGTCTTATTGCAGCATCAGTAATCGTGTAGTATTGCAGCATCAGTAGGTTCCTGATCTTCTCGTAGAAAAATATATCTACATGTTCCACTTTCACTAGCCCACGAAGAACTTGCAAATGTTAAATATCACACCATTAATTAAAAGGTTACCTGCTCCATGTATCACGAAGGTTACTGTACTACCAGCCAATGCGCTGGCAGCATCGGGAAATTCACGTTCAGAGTGTTTTCAAAAGCTCGCAGGGTAACCGGGACACTGTGCTCATCTACGGGGATTCTGAAGGTGTATTCATACTAGTACCAGCAATCATAGTGTAGATAGAAATCGCGCCTAGGTTTACCAACGCTGGGATTATTTTCGTGATTAAAAATGTCCTAATCAAAATTTCCGCTTTTTAACCTGATAAAGGCAGTATTTGTCTACTAACTCATTTTATTAGTTTATATGCAACAAACATTTTGTAGCTGTATTGTCAGCATTCACTTGATTAATTATATAAAAGTGTCCATATGCTCTTTAATAAACCACGTAGGGGCTAACAATTTTTATTTTATTTCCTATTTATATTTATTTCTCTAACTGAAGTGTGTGTATTAAAATAATTTATTGTGTGAAACAACTGTACGAATACAAGTTAATTTTTTTAGTACTTAGTCTTCAAGTTTTACCTTAACTGGTAATGGAAACATTAATTAATGTAACGAAATACAATTTTAAAAATTGTCTGCTCTTGAAATACTAATTACNTTACACTGCATGCGAAAAAAATTTATGTATGAGTCTTTAGTATAAATAATTTGTGGCGCTAATGAAATTACATTGTCCTCCTTTACCTCAGTAAATGTACACTTTTTTATATCCTGAGTATCTAGTAACCTTCATTACATCATACATGGAAATGACAGTCACATAATATAGGCTATTCACGGTAAAGTGAACACTTTTGGAAGCCCTCTAATTTGGAATAATAGTCAATAAAAATATTTCATTTTAGCCTTAGACGTTAACTTCCGAGTGCGGTGGAACATACACATTGTGTTTGTTACTTACATGGCAATATTTATTTAAAGAGGCGGTTTAAGGGAAAAATAACTAGGGCTTCAAAAGTGATCACTTTACCGTGAACATCCTATAGGCAAGTGCACAGGGACGAAATGGCGTGGCGGTTCCTTTGACTTGCGCGTACCCATTCTCTGATTGGCTGCGCGAGGATACGTGAACGGGGTTTGTGTCTGATTGGCTACTGCATGCTGCGAAAGATTCTCTATTGGCTGGGCTGCCGGCTGGCGATAAGGGCACCGGGCGCTGATCGGCGAACGGCGTTCCACTGTGCTGCTGGCCGGTAACGCCATTTTGCTGGCGTGTGCGGTTGCCGTTCGCGGTATAAGCGGCTGCTCCTCCTCTGTCTTATAAAGTACTCTGCNGCCATTTTGCTGGCGTGTGCGGTTGCCGTTCGCGGTATAAGCGGCTGCTCCTCCTCTGTCTTATAAAGTACTCTGCGTCACTGGTCTGCATTAGTCCAGCTTCGTGTGTTGTACCCGTTAGCCATGTATGCTGCTTATTGAGACCAGACGACAAGTAAGTTGTCTTTCTTACCATAGCAGTTTCGAGCATGTAAATGTACCACTGTACCCAAGTATATACTCTGCGGGGGGAAAAAAAACACAGGGAAAATTCTAAACGCCAAATTAAGTTCGGGATAGTGACAATCACTGCGATACAGAGTAATACACTTGTACGNCCAGGGAAAATTCTAAACGCCAAATTAAGTTCGGGATAGTGACAATCACTGCGATACAGAGTAATACACTTGTACGTTTTACGCACAATTCTTCTGAAACAAATAGCTATTTTTTTTGTATATGAAGCATATATAATTAATTATTTATTCCCATATTTATAATAATCCCGAAATCTAAAGTATTTACTGGTCAAAATATAGCTTACTGATTTTATATATTTCACATCAACATGCTTTAATATTTGCTCTGATTTACTTATAGGGTAATTTTGGCGACTAGGTAACACATAATTGCCTGTAAATTAAAAACGATTTTAATGTTGTTTCTCGTTCACACGGTAGTAAAGTAACTCGCACAAGTTTGTGCAAGGAACTGCAAAGGAAACTGGGGACTTTGTGTACCAGGGCTCAGTGCATAAACCTAATGGGGCAAAACCCAAAAGATTTGTGTAGCTACAGGCGTACGGATTTATTTAACCTACCTGATTCGCTGGCCTCACATATTCCAAGTTACGTGTAAATATTTTAACTGTCACGCCTTACGACTCGTGTAGAAAAATACTTTATTTATTAAACTGAAACTTGGATATCAGCGCTCAAAATGTCAAAGTTTCGTAAGATAATAATATAATATGGCACCCATAATTTTATTAACGAAGGGCAGTGATATAATCCAAAAAAAGGTTCACAGATTTCAGATCTAAAATTACCAGAAAATTTATGTATTTGAGAATGTGTCCATATATAACTAATCGTTTCTTTAATGTTTGTTCCCTTTATTATTTGACTATTATTATCGTTAATGTTCACCATTTGTACTTATTTAGTGTACTTTTATTCCCTTTCTTGTGTTGTATTAGAGACCCTCCTTTTAAAGGCTTGTACTATTGGTAAGCACTTAAATAGTAAATTAGTAAGAATATAATAATAGTATTGTCAGAATGCAGTTTAGTAGCGAGAACTGTTAGCAGGATGACCGTGTGAACTGGCGGGCCGGGCCGCCAGTATTCGCGAGCTGTGAACGTGTAAGATGGCCCCGGCATGTCGCCAGCGCTGCGCCAGACGGACGGACACAGCGAGTGGCGCCGACGCGACGGGCAAGCGAGAGGGATTATCAGCCTGGACAAGGAACTTCAACCACCCTTATCGACACCCTGGCGACTGCACGACACCCTTCCAGGGAAAGGTCGAAGACTTCTCGAGGACACGCGCAGGTACCAGACGCCAGCCCCGTGAGTCCAACTCGCCTGTCTGGAATTCTCCGGACCAGCTTTCACCAAGATAAACCTGCCCTTAATTAAGGGACCCCATACGAAGACACAAAACCAGCGCATTAAAATATTTAAATATTTGTGAGCAGCATTTGCTAACTAATAGCATTTAAGGGTATTGGCCACGAAAAATGTCAGAACTTAATTTTTTTTAACGCAAAAAATGATTAAAATAAAGAGATAAGGAGTAAATAATAATTAATTATTGTTTGTTAGATAGTGAAACATTATGTTGATTTGTGCTTATTTGTACTTGTTTAGGCATATGTAATAGTGTTTATAATGGTTTATTTATCAGTTCTAAGTAACTGGCAAAATAAAAAAATACTGATCAACGTGTAAACAATCTGCGACTACTTTTTCTTTTGGTAAACTTTTATAGACCACACGGTTTTTGCAAAATAACGGTTCAAAGTCAAACTTTTACAGCTTTTGTAATATACAAATAAATTAAACCAAACTATTTGCAAATAATTTAAGAAGGGTAACTACACTGAAGAGCCAAAAACACTGGTACACCTGTCTAATATCGTGTAGGGCCCCCGCGAGCACGCAGAAGTGCAGCAAGACGACGTGGCATGGACTCGACTAATGACTGAAGGTATGCAGGAGGCATTTCACACCATGAATCCTGCAGGGCAGTCCACAAATCCATAGGAGTGCGAGGCGGTGGAGATCACTTCTGAACAGCACGTTGCAAGGCATCCCAGATATACTCAATATTGTTCATGTCTAGTGATTTAGGTGGCCAATGGAAGTGTCTAAAGTCAGAAGAGTGTTCCTGGAGCCACTCGGTAGCAACTCTCGACGTGTGGGGTGTCGCATTGTCCTGCTGGAATTGTCCACGTCCATTGGAATTAACAAAGGACATGAATGGATGCAGGTGATCGAACAGGGTGCTTACGTGTCTGTCACCTGTCAGAGTCGTATCTAGACGTATCAGGGGTCCCATTTCACGCCAACTGCACACGCCCCATACCATGACAGAGCCTCCACCAGCTTGAACAGTCCCCTGTTGACATCAAGAGTCCATGGATTCATGAGGATGTCTCCATACCCGTACACGTCCACCCACCCGATACGATTGGAAACGAGACTCGTCAGACCAGGCAACGTGTTTCCAGTCATCAGCAGTCCAATGGCGGTGTTGGCGGGCCAGGCGAGGCGTAAAGCTTTGTGTCGTTAAGTCAACAAAGGTACACGAGTAGGCCTTTGGTTCCGAAAGCCCATATCAATGATGGTCCGTTGAATAACTCGCATGCTGGCACTTGTTGATGCCCCAGCATTGAAATCTGCGCCAATTTGAGAAAGGGTTGCACGTCTGTCACGTTTAATGATTCTCGTTAAGTCGTCGTTTGTCCCGTTCGTTCACGATCTTTTTCCGGCCACAGCGATGTCGAAGATTTGATGTTTTACCGGATTCCTGATATTCACGGTACACCCGTGAAATGGTCGTACGCGAAAATCCAAATTTTATCGCTACCTCGGAAATGCTATGTCCCATCTCTCGTGCGCCGACTATAACACCACGTTCATACTCACTTAAATCTAGATAACCTGCTATTGTAGCAGCGGTAACCAATCTAGCAACTTTGCCAGACGCTTGTTGTCTTACATATAGGCGCTGCCGACCGCTTCGCTTTACTCTGATTGGTTCCATTCCTCTGTTATTTGCATACGTACGCCTATACCAGTTTTTTTTGGCTCTCCAGTGTAAATGGTCTGTCTTAGGACATTTTAAGGTGGGCTTAGCAAAAGTTATTTTACAAAAATTCAGGGGCAGCCACAAAGAAAAAAATACGAAAAAATAAATTTATTTTCAGCAACTTTTTTAAATTGCCAGAAGATTTCCTTATACAATTCCACACTAAAAATTTCAGTATATATTTGCGGACACTTTTGCGGAGATGAAGAGTTAATTTACGGAAGGGCACTCCATAATGACGAATAACGGAAATGAGCTCCGTAAATATAAAATACGGAAGCTTTTCGTACTCTAGTGGCTTCGACTTTGAGACTCGAACAATACCGATGATACCTGAAGCGTATAAAATCCCATCTTCAGAATACTACTTCGTGTAAAATAGTAGTTGGTGAGTGGAAAACTTCTCATGGAGTGCCAATTTTTTGATTATTTTTCAAATTCAGCTACAGGACAAAACTTTCTTTATACACAGTGAAGCACATCACGAAAATAAAACTATAATTCGTTACCTCGTTTCATACACCGCAAATAAATCAAAATAGCTAGTGCTCTAACATGACTTAAAACTAAGAGAGGCGCGTTCGTCACTTTCGTGTAAAATCCATATTTACGAAATACAGTACTTCGTGTAAAGGAGTGGAAGGTGAGTGCCCATATAGCTCACGGACGTCCAAAGAATATCTAATGGATGTCCCCACGGACGTTCTGGATATCCAGGGACATCAAGAAATAGCAAAGTTACATCCAAAAAACTGCCAAGATATCCAAATGTCTGCCTAATATCCACACAATTATATAGATATTGTGGATATCCTATAGACATCTTTAGATTTAGACACTTACCATAAGTAATAGCCATTGGAGGTTTTGTTACATCTAATGGATATCTAGGAATTGGTTCGAACTGATATCTACTACTAGATATCCAACGGATATCCTGAAATACAATTGTGATTTTGACAAGTATTTATGCAAAAACTATGCGTAGATTTTTTTTTTTGCTAGGAAAGAGTAATAACTGATAATGTCTAAAAGTCGAACTGCATGCAGTACAGTTAGCCTATAAAATAACATTTTTTTTCATGGCCAACGCTTTTAAGACATTTTTTACGCCCGTATGACCGTTTCAGTTTTTGTTTCCGTCTCTTATNAGTACAATTGTGATTTTGACAAGTATTTATGCAAAAACTATGCGTAGATTTTTTTTTTTTTGCTAGGAAAGAGTAATAACTGATAATGTCTAAAAGTCGAACTGCATGCAGTACAGTTAGCCTATAAAATAACAATTTTTTTCATGGCCAACGCTTTTAAGACATTTTTTACGCCCGTATGACCGTTTCAGTTTTTGTTTCCGTCTCTTATGTGTACTTTTTAAAAGTGAAGAATAATTTTAAGGAGCGAAAATTCCTGTTAAAATGCAATTCAACCTATAATAACCACATGCAGCACTTTATAATTCAATAAGATGATAGGGTCACCAGTGAAAGTCATAAGACAAAGACTGCACACCAGTTCAGTGACTTGCGCTTAAAGACGACCAAATGTTCGGTGGGCGTACCTAGGTCGTCCTTCACGCTCCCACGCTTCTAGGCGTCGGACACACGAGAATACCTCCAGTAAGACTGCGCCTTTACAGTTTATACGAATAATAGAGAAATAAAGTATTGTTTACGACACAGTTCACGTTCGTTGTGTACGTGTCAGGTAGGAAACATCCTCGACTTGTAGAGGCGTAGGAAATTGATGGCGTTATTTTATTTCGTATAGTGTTCATAAGACCTTCAAACAAACAGGATTTCAGGATAAAATAACAATGAACAGTTATTTTCTATATTATGCTATTTAAAGATTTTAGTTGGAAAGAAAACTTGTGTTTTTATTTCCCTTTACACATTAAAAAAAGTGTAAAAAATGTAAGTTACTAATAAAGCAATACTCCATTAAAATAAAGTTGATTTCTGTGCGTGTGTGATTTGGTTGAACAGAAAGAAGAGTACATTCACTACGAATCACACTTTTTATGAATTAGTTTTACGGAAACGTATCTTACGTTCGGAAATTAATCATGAACTAAGACAGTATTTCAATTAGATTGGTTTTCTTTTTTTGTAATTTGCATGTAGAATTTTGAAAAGTTAATTGGAACTCCAAGAAAGTCAACTGATTAGCACACTATGCTGTTGCCTGTTGTACTTCGAGACATCGCTGATGCCAGAGAAATGCGTAGTAATTATTTAAAAAACAAAAAAACAGTATTTTTTAAAATTAAGGAAGTACCTTCATAAGATTATGATTAAAGCACTTTTTTAACACTTAAAAATATCATCAGAATAAACTAATAACGACGTTTAACTGATACGAAACAATAAATAGATTATGAAGATATACATATTTTATTATTATTTTGACACATTCCTTTACTAAATAGTTATTCTGAGGGATGTAAACATATTATTTTTACAATGACTTATATTGTAGGGGTATTATATATTTAAAGTCGGCAAAACTAACATGGCGGCGATTCGGTAGTCTGCATTTGGTAATTCGTAAGAAATAATTTACAATACGCAAATTACTAAAATACGTATTGTTTTTGCAGACAAAACAGTGACGTAATCCGTTGTTATCCTGTGATATGAGGTGCATTCACCGAAACACGAAATGCAACTGAATTGACCAAAAAGACTACAGCCTCATACTCCACGAATATGGTGGCGGGTATTTCAGCTTTCTGCTACTGAGTACGCGGAGACCCTTATACTATAAACAAGGTAAACAGCGGTCTGTATATTTCTGTTAATTTATTTCGGCCTTATTTATACTGGCAAAGTTAAGGCTTCAACCAAGTATAACGTAATGTACACATACGTAAACATAAAGAGCAAGAAAAATAAATACTCAAATTAACAAGAGGTGAAACGTAAATATGATAACTCAAATAGATTACACTCTAAAAATTATATGTAGTTTCTAATTAGATATATATCTTTAGCAAGGCAAGAGACAAGGAAATATTTGAAGAAATAAAAATTACAATAGAACAATAATGTGTAACATAAACCGCATTGCGAACAATAAATATACATGTGCAGGACCTACAAAGAACCCAAGAGGAAAACAAGAGATTGAATCTAAACTCACTAAAATAAATAGACAGATCTACAATAAGCACATATAGATTAATGGAAATTGAATGCAGCAATTCCTTGAAATAAACAGACGATTGAAAGCAACAACTTAAACATTGATTGATTTGAATGTATAAATCAACAGGTGTAACTAGGGTATACGACTAGCTAGGAAAAATAAGTAAACAAATTAAAAATACTACGGAATAATGATGAGTGGCATGTGTGTGTGTGTGGAATCATCGGGGCATATTCTTAATCTACTTGGCAGCACTGATCTTAAAAGTTGTTAGTGTTGTCGAGTTCGTTACCTCTACGGGTAAATGATTGCACTCTCGTGTGACAGAGACGGCCAAAGAATTTTCATATACCTGGGTTTTGCGAGCTGGAGTATTCAAGCGAGATGTATTTTTAGCACGCGTGTTAATAGTGTGATCATCTCCCAAGTTTTTCAGCCGAGTAAGTAAGTATTCTGGCGTTGTAATATATGAGGATGGTATTTTGTACGCTAGTGTGAGACTATGGAGCTGACGTAGTTCTTCCAGACGTAATCAATATGTTTATCAAATTACGGAGACAAGTGATCACGTGATTTTAGGTTAAACAAAAATCTAACGCAAGAATTTTGAATGCGTGGAAGTTTAACTGCCAAATTTTGCGTGATGTCTCCGTAAACCATGTCGCAATAATTAAAAATAGGGAATATCAGCGACTGTACCAATGTTAAATTGGCTTTAAGTGGAAGAAAATTCTTAAGCCTATAAAGGTATGTATTACAGCGTATGATCTCCTACAAACAGTGTTTATATTATCCGACCACGAGAGTGTCTCGTTCAAAACAACGCCTATATTTTTCGCCTCTTCCAAAAGAGTAATAATCACACCGGCTTGCACAATATCAAGGAAAGTTAATCTATATCATTCGTTTAAAATTCTACGGGAACCTATTAATAAACAATGTGTCTTCGCAGGATTTTATTTTAACTTATTTCTGCTGCACCAAAGACGTACCAATTCAAGGTTATTATTTACGCCCTTGATTAAAGTGCTGATTAGTTTCTGTGAAGCAGATGAACACAAATGGAGATCATCCGCGTGTAAATTATGACAAATTTTTTTTAGCATTGATATGGCATTAGTGATTAAGGAAAAAAGAAGCTGCCTAAGTACACTACCTTGAGAAACTTGAGAAACGTTCATAGGTTGCCAGGTGAACTTTTTATCATCAATGACTACACATTGATGACGACCTTGAAGATACGAAGTCATCCACTGTACTACATTATCTTAGAAATGAAAATATTGTTTAAGTTTGTGCACAGTATTGTCATGATTTATCATTTTATGAGCTTTACTGAAATCAAATAAAACTATAAAACAGTCACCTGACTTCTATTTATGGTCATTCTGATAGAATCTGCGACATCTTATAAGAGCAGTGCAGGTACTATGTCCTGTACGGAAGCCGGATTGGCAACTGTCAAATAATTTGTTGTTGTTCACATATTTATACACTTGTTTGTCTACTAGGAACTCTAATGTTTGCCGGAAATCATCTAACACAGTTGCACTGGTGTGCTTAGCAAGTGGCAGGTAGCAAAATGTGTATTATTTTCTGAATGAAACGAATAACATCACCATCCCATCCTTCTGCTTTAGAATTTATGCGCATTATTGCTCTGTAAGTGTCCATCAGAGATACACGTCAGTAGCGTCCGTTATATCCCCTCCATGTAGGGGAGTATACATGCTCGAAGCATATATAAAAGAGACCGCACCACCATTTTATTCTCTGTTTTTCTAGCTCATATGTACTGTATGTTCCTAGGGATACCTGGTTGACGTAATCAAGTAAGAACATGTCTTCTTGCTGAGACTCGCGGTTCATAACCAAGAGAAAGCAGTCTAGAGATCGCGTACAATGTGCGATGTCAAAGTTTAGTCTGTGCGAAAATGTTTTCGTGAGAAAATAGGTAGACACTAACTATCGACATATTTACTTTTGAAAGTCGTAGATATTAGGGGTATTTCAGCCGACTACACTAGATTCGCAATCCTTGCTGCCCTGAATATTTTGAGAATTCCCTTTATCACGTGACCTCCCGGGAGGAGTGCTTGTTGGACCATGTTTCCACTCGAATAACATTGCACACTCAGTGCTACTCGTAAATTGAACGCAAAACAAAACTGCACTACCCTACAAACTTCTGTAGTTCCCTTGTGAATTTTTGTACGACGGAAAGCCCACACGCCAGTAGCGCGTAGCGGCGATGGAGCACTTTGTGCGTGTGGCAATGTCGCTCTTATCGTTTCCTTGCGGCCACGCCTCAAAAGCGGAAAGGTGACTGGTATTTAATTGACACTGAGAAAGTGTTACCAACATAAATACGCTACTATTGTACCACTTCTCCGATGTGCATAAAATAAAAGGAACCTAATTAATTAATCACCAGTTTATACAATTACTTCTTCAATAAGAAGTTAAGTCATGGAACTATTTTCAATATTCTGCTCTAAATATGTACAACGTGAACATTCCGGTAGGGACATTCATTTCTGGTTGGTTACGAAAGTATTCTAATTACAACGAATTAGCTTTTTCATAGACTTATTGCGTCATATAAGTAAGCATTAATTAAATTGATTGAATTTTCACACATCAAAACAAACACAACACTCTAAATTAGAGTAAATATAGCAGCCAAGTCTATCCAATTGATGTGAGCCGCGTATTGCTTCCATTTCGTGATTTCATCTGAAATTGTACATATTACCCTCCCAAATTAACTCACACTTCTTGGGAGAAACTATATAATAAGTTATCAATGTAAATGAAACCTATTCTTAAATCACATAGCGCCAAGGCAATAACGACTGCTTACAATAAAAGTAATTTATGCGACAAAAATTTTAATACATTTCATACTAGTTCTATTGCACAGGCGTATCCAGATATTTTTAAGGGGGAGGGGGAGGAGGTGGATGCTACTGTGAACGCATATTGAAAAAATGGGCTATAACACAAATTTTGTTTACAAGCTAAATACGAGGACGTTGTAGGATATACAGTACTAATATTGACATTCACAAAAATTCAAATTATAATTGCTATTCCAATAATAGCATGAAAGTAAAAAAAAAATTATAACACTTTTACTTTAAAAGGAGGACGACAGCTTCGCTGAGAAACCACATGTGTCTTATAATTGACTATAAAGACTACTACAGTTGGAACGAAGCCAAGTGGGATTTTCTCCGCATTTTTCGGGGTAGTTCAGTGGTCTGCAACAAGGTTGTTCTGTAATAGATTTCGTTTATCCATAGCGCCATCATTAGGCGATACAAGTATGCGAATGCGAATATTCACCTCCAACATTCGCGAATGCGAATGCGAATGCGAATGTTGGTATTTCAAATATGGCACCAAAAGCGTGTGCCTACGAACTCGAATTTTACCGTCCATTTAGAACTGGCCGGCCGGGCGGCCATGTTAAAACCGAGAGTAGCCCATATTCCCCGACTCTGAACGAAGTAAACAAATCGTGATTGCTGGCTTACTGAATGAAGTTAGCTGCTAATAATATTTTCGTAATGATTTAGTTTGAGGTTTCCTTGACGTGTACCACTCATACCTACCAGTAGTGGCGATGCTATTCTTACCCACGCCGTAAACCGATGGCCTAACGACCAGAGGAATCCCCGAGCTCGAACCAACTGCACCTGTAATTTTGCCTGAGTCACGTTGTGATGCTGCGTTCGCGGGGAGTCTTGGGCATGTTATCGCCCCTCNGTTGTGATGCTGCGTTCGCGGGGAGTCTTGGGCATGTTATCGCCCCTCGCCACAATAAATTACTAATCGGGGAAAAACAGTGCACCCCGCNTTCGCGGGGAGTCTTGGGCATGTTATCGCCCCTCGCCACAATAAATTACTAATCGGGGAAAAACAGTGCACCCCGCAAACACGAGAGTGTAAGTCCCGAGTTATATGGAAAATATAACAGAAACATATATATACAGGAGGAACGGAGGACAGTTAAGTCAGTTACGCGACAGTTAAGAGAGTTACGCGAGAATGAAAGAATGAAGGACAGTTGAGGTCAGTTACGCGAGAGTTACGACACGTTTACGACGGAGCAGCAGCGACAAGACACTTACGACGGAGTCGGGAGTTACGCCGGAGTCACGAGAGAGTCAGATACGAGGAACGATGAGCGACGAGGAGAGAACTGCACGTCCAGGAATCGAGCCCAGGACTTCCCGGGAGAGACACCGAGACAGCTCGACAACGCCAGCCACCAGCATTGAGGTAATTTCAGCAACCTGCCGAAACCTCCCCTCCCGACGCAAACATTCGCCGAGACGTGTGTAGGGCACGGGATAGCTAGATTCCACCGTCCGAGGAGATATAAAAGGGGCTAGGTCTCATAGATGTACAGGTCACTGTAACTTTGGACAATAGTTACGCCTTTGTGTCACCCCTCTTACAGCAGCCCAAGGTGCCGTTAGCCAGCACCATAACAAATTACTACGTACCCTGCTATCCACCATCCTGTATAGTACAGGTGGGAGCAGCCGTCGAGTCAACATACTTAAGTTTTGTTTTTAACTTGTAAAGACTCTATTGTTGTAATTGTACAGTGATAAGTGATATTTCAAAATGAAGCGGTCGTGTGTTAGCGAAGTTTGGACTTATTTTACAATATGTGATGCTGAAAATGTGAAATGCAAAATATGTAATAAACAATACTCGCGCAAAGGAAGAACAACAAGTGCTATGAGAAATCACCTGGAAGCTTTGCATAAAAACGAGTATAATGCTTTAAAGAATAGGGAAAATGAAAAGCGAAATGCTTCTACAACAAGTGTTGTGGCCTCCACTTCGCGACAATGTACGAAAACCGACCTGAAACAAATGTCTTTGACTGATTGCGTCGAAAAAACAAAAAAGTGGGATAACAACAATGCCAAGTCTTTGGAAATTGATAATTTAATAAGCGAAATGATTGCTTTAGAGGACTTACCCTTTAGTTTTGTCGAAAGCGTTGGATTTGTCAGACTATTGAACCATCTTTGTCCGTCGTATAATATAAAAAGCCGACAACATTTTTCTTCGTTTATATGTGAAAATTTCTACGGCAAAGTCAAAGATAAAATTTTGGGATTAATTAAGTCATTTGAAAAATTGGCGTTTACAACTGATATTTGGTCTGATTCTTGTTCAGGAATATCTTTGCTGAGTCTTACATGTCATGGTATAACAAAAAACTTTGAGAGAAAAATGATTGTGTTAAACGCAGAGGTATTTAACGATGGCCGACATACTGGTGAAAATATAGCTATAAAACTTGAAACCATGTTGTCGCATTGGGAAATACCTAAAGAAAAAGTGCAATGCATTGTTAGAGATGGTGGCACAAACATGAAAAAAGGTATTTCCTTGTTATTAATTAGAGACATTGATTGTTCGTCACACCAAATTCAGCTGGTTGTCAAGGAGGGGCTTAAGGCACAAGATTCCGTTATAACAGTGATTGCAAAATGTAAAAAGATGGCAACACATTTTCATCACTCAAATGTAGCTCAAGATGAACTGGCTGCTCTACAAGAAAGACTCGATCAGCCAAAGCTGAAAATCATACAAGAGTGTGCTACAAGATGGAATAGCAGCTTGTATATGTTAGAGCGTATTTTGAAAAACAAAGATTCGTTATGTCTTTATGCTTCCCAGAATAACAAGATTTCACAACTAACTTCCGAAGAGTGGATTATTGTGGAAAAAATAATAACTTTACTCAGACCTTTTGAAGAAATTACAAAAGAACTAAGTGCAGCCAATATTTCTGTATCCTCAGTAATTCCATTATTGTCCACTTTGGAAAAAATTATTGGTGAATTTGATGTGACCGACGAATGCGTTGGGAATACGATTTTAGTTCTTAAACGAGAACTATGTCGCAGATTTTCCCATTTGGAAAATGACGTATTGTTTGCTACGGCAACTTTTATTGACCCGAGATACAAATTAAAATTTTTCAAAAATTCTTCAACCAGAGATCAAGTTGTGAAAAATATTTTAGAGTCAATTGGAAACGATGAATCAAGCCTATCGTCTTGTTCAAATCCTAAGCGTGCCAGAATGACTACTCATCGGATTGAAACATCTGGTTCCAGTGCCAGTCTGACAGAGAAATCTATATCTTTAAGAGACACCATGAAATTGCTGATGGATTCCAGCGAAAGTGAAGAAGAAGAAAATGAATGTACGAACCCTATAGAAGTTTTGATAAAAAAAACCATCAATGAATATTTATTAGATAAACGTGTGGAAAATGATGTAGATCCACTTACATGGTGGGCGGTAAATAATAAGAAGTATGGTATTATTTCTCCCATAGCCAGGCAATATTTAGTAACACCACCCACTAGTGTGCCTAGCGAAAGGGTCTTTAGTGGGGCTGGTCTTCTTTACACACCCCACCGAAATAGGCTGCAAGGAGAAAAGGCATCAAAACTTCTATTTCTGAAGTTTAATATTCCTCTACTCTTATTTAATTACTAAGTGTTTCACTTAATTGTGCTTAGATATAAACAATTTTTCATAGTTTTATTTTTCGATTTCAAGAAGTAATGTTTAATGGATATCTTAAAAATTACATAATTAGTGAGTTAGTATTAGTACCAAAGTTAAAATTAACAAAATGTTAAGAACATATTTGTTTTAATTGAAAAGAAGATTATTATATTGTTTGTTTTTCTTCACAATATATTTTTAACTCTATTCATAAGAAGTCGATTTGATTTAAAATTAAACATTATTACTAGTTCATTAAAATATCTCACATATTTGAATAAGATACTCTTTAGGTCGCATAAATGCATATTGTTTAGTGTTTTTACAAAATATCTCATTTAAAGTTGATTTGTATAATTAAAAAGGTTGGGTTATATCTTATTCCATTGTTTTGTGTTAAAGCAGTTCAATGGTATTTGATCATACAGTTGTGTTATAATATAGTTTAGAAGTTTTAAGAAATTACCTGCCTTAATTTGATTTTGCTTAGGTAAATAAGAATAAAAGAATATCAAGAGTGTGTTTCTGTTATGTAATCTAGTGAATAACTACAAGGCTGTTTCCCAAATATCATTAAAATACACTCTTATACATAAAAAATATGTTTATAAATAAAAATGTCTTAATCATAGGAGTTGCATTATTATTTAATAAACATTTTTATTTTTCATTGCCAAATACATTCGCAAAATATTGTCATCATGTTTGCGAATGCGAATGCGAATGCGAATGTTCGAAAACATGCGAATATTCGCGAATGCGAATGCGAATATTCGTTGCATCACTAAGCAGTATAATAAGCACATGCGCTTTATAGGGCATTCACACAAAATGAGGGACACTAGAGAAACTCAATACCCTCCTGGAATGCTGAGACAAGTACAGGGAGACACCGTAAAAACTTACAAAGAGGGGAGGGGGATATCTTGTAGAGAATTTGGCGCCCCTGGTGCTGCAAAATGCACCCCTACCAAAAATTTGGTTTCGAAGTCAATTATGGATGTATTTACACACTTGCACACACACACACACATGCACACACACACACACACACTTGGTTTCCTATTACATATTCTGAAACAAAATATTTATTCTAGTACAAACATTACTATTTAATATTATTATTACTGATCTACATTTAAGTAACTACTACAAATTTAGTAAGTAGTAACTTGTGGCTTCTCTTAATGGGGTATTTGGCGCCAACTTGAGACTGTTATGGGCGGGAGGGGGGAAGAAGAGGGAGGGGGAATCCCCCCACCTTCTTTTCGGAGCCCCTGGACATGTCATGGAGAAAAGCACTCCAGAGCGCAGCCTCAGAGAATCGAACCTCCGACGTAAAGGATGCAAGCCAGGCGCGTTAAAAACAAGCAGGTTCCACAGGTGCCAACAAATCTGTGACGTGTGCATGGAACAACTTACACCTGGCAAATTCATAGTTTACGCCTGATGAATGCATTTGTTGTGCCTTTTTATTGATGAGGCTTTAACAAGACGGGCCTTGGTTCCGACGGGTAAAACAAACTTATAATTAAAGAAGTGGATACGGTCAGTAGGCATACCGATCTTACAACCCACTATACACAAAATGAAGACCAATTTCGTTATCGCGCATTAGTTACAACTCAAACTGGGCCCATTGATTTTGAACGGGGGTAATTTTAAATGAAGTCTTTATGCTTTCAGTAGGGCCGGATGACAGGAATTAAGAGTAAAATAAATCAATAAGTCAAGCCGAAATTTTTTAAATGCCTATTATTAGCTGTTTTCTTTACACCAGCAGGCTCATCAGGCTTTCCACTGCGCACGAATCTATCTTACGCTCGTTAGCTAATACCCAAACGCAATTAGGCGTTTTACGTGGGCGACTGTGACAGCAGATACTACGAGGCGCTTTCACAACAATGTGTTTGTTTAGTTCATGTGGAAATGTCAAAGATCTTTGTTAATACGCTAAAACGACAAGGAATCTTGAGTACTAGCAACTGGCAATATAATCCCTGTCAATGAAAAAAATAATCTGAAAACAGTTAATCAGAAGGAGATAAAAACAATTCGCAATATCGGTGAAATCAAACTCATCATTATGTTCTCCCTGCTAAGATAAATAATTTTCCTTGGGTGGTGGTGACGTATCAACGACTAGAATAACTTTTTTTTAAATGTCAGGTGTAACTTATATGCCTACTAAATTACAAGCTGACGTAGTGAAGTATTTCAGTGGCAAATAACAAACAAAAACAATGTATTTGTTACGCAAGACGGCAAGATAAAATCATTTTTGCCTTGTTCAAACATGGCTTCCGGACGAATTTATAATAAACCCTTTTAGACCACTCGGGTGACAACGGCCGAAGTCCTGTTTTCAACATTTACTTAAGTTCACGTAGCGCTTCATCAATATCTGCCTCACTCACAGAAACACATTCCTTACAAGGCACCCGCCTTAAGTCTGCTTTGTTACCACGGGGCGGACTTTCCATGTTCGCAACTTCCAACCACATAGGTAACGTGGCGGTACTGAGGCTATAAATATATTTAATTTTATTGTCCTTAGTTAATTGACTTGAAAAAAGCTTAGAGTGTAAATTCATACGAACACACACTCTCACTCTCTCTCTCTCTCTCTCTCTCTCTCTCTCTCTCTCTCTCTCTCTATATATATATATATATATATNTCTCTCTCTCTCTCTCTCTCTCTCTCTCTCTCTCTATATATATATATATATATATACACAAATAATTAACGTTATCAAAAACCAGAACAAAACATAGACTGAATGGCCTACATGCTATTTTGTATGTAACTAGGACACTGGTATCATCAAAGAGTAATTATAATTTTAGAAAATGCGCTGCCAAGGCTGCTCAATTAAAATGGATCAGAGTTTCCTGATTTCGCCAGGTTTTCCAGTCAACAATAACGAAATCCCCAGCTTCTTTTCAGCATTCAATAGTAACATTCTACAGACAAAAAGCCGTACTTCATTAAATGTGATTGAAATTAAATTCACGGAACTTGAAGTATCTGAACATCATCTACACTACAAAGAGTACAATTTCATACTTGAGTGTATATTTACAACACAACACACACGTTATAAACACCTCATAAAAAGTTTGGAATATACATAAAGCACAAACGTATGGAAATAACATAAAATNAACACACACGTTATAAACACCTCATAAAAAGTTTGGAATATACATAAAGCACAAACGTATGGAAATAACATAAAATCAGTACGTTATTAACGTACTGATACAAAACGTGAAATTCAAAGTGTTTCTAACAAAAAAAATTCAAATATCACGGACAANAACACACACGTTATAAACACCTCATAAAAAGTTTGGAATATACATAAAGCACAAACGTATGGAAATAACATAAAATGAACACAGCAATTAGACGTTATTAACGTACTGATACAAAACGTGAAATTCAAAGTGTTTCTAACAAAAAAAATTCAAATATCACGGACAAATAAACACTAAAGAACAACAAAATTAACGTAATGGTGTCTCTGACTAGGGAGGGGTTTCTTTACTCATACTGGTGCTTAGTGCCGTGAATGGCCTCCATGCGCATTGTACAGGTCCAAAACACGCCGTGGCATATTTGTCATCAATGTGTTGATGTCATCTTCCGGAAGAAGGTCCCATTCCATCAGGGAAGCTGTTATGATATCTAGAAGTGTTCCTGGAGGATGTGGACGGTTATAAATTGCTGTTTTCTACTTGTCCCAGGCATGTTCAATGAGTTAGTGCTCTCTCTGTTGGTAACAAAAGAACTACGTACCTCCTATCACCTAAACTGCCTTATCGCACAATATTCCAAACGCTTTGTGAGGTGTATATCTCAGTGAACATCGGTTTTCAGACAAATGCGTTGGGCTGCTACTGAAAATGCTTAACCATACAAAAAAATATATTACATTAAATTGTATAACAAGCTTGAATTTACAGGACCTGTCATCTGTTTCCTTTACTTTCCCAGGTTTTCCCTGAGTGTTTCAAATTCCTCGACTTTACCAGATTTTCAGGTTTCCTAGTTCTGTAGTATTCCTTAGCTGCGTGCATTTATCAAACCAGGCACGAAAAATGACACTTTCATTTATGCATCCAATTTTATTATTTTATCTCGTATCACCCCTCGCACCCTCCCTTNTTCCTCGACTTTACCAGATTTTCAGGTTTCCTAGTTCTGTAGTATTCCTTAGCTGCGTGCATTTATCAAACCAGGCACGAAAAATGACACTTTCATTTATGCATCCAATTTTATTATTTTATCTCGTATCACCCCTCGCACCCTCCCTTCCGCGCCATCCAAAATTGTTATGCTATTGAAGGCTGCGTGGGCGAGGTCTTGTTTTTCTGCGCCGTCTCTGGCATGAAGGCTACCGGCTGTCGCGGACCCGGACGTCCTGGTGAAGACCACGAAGATGATGANAATTGCTGTTTTCTACTTGTCCCAGGCATGTTCAATGAGTTAGTGCTCTCTCTGTTGGTAACAAAAGAACTACGTAACTCCTATCACCTAAACTGCCTTATCGCACAATATTCCAAACGCTTTGTGAGGTGTATATCTCAGTGAACATCGGTTTTCAGACAAATACGTTGGGCTGCTACTGAAAATGCTTAACCATACAAAAAATATATTACATTAAATTTTATAACAAGCTTGAATTTACAGGACCTGTCATCTGTTTCCTTTACTTTCCCAGGTTTTCCCTGAGTGTTTCAAATCCCTCAACTTTACCAGATTTTCAGGTTTCCTAGTTCTGTAGTATTCCTTAGATGCGTGCATTTATCAAACCAGGCACGAAAAATGACACTTTCATTTATGCATCCAATTTTATTATTTTATCTCGTATCACCCCTCGTACCCTCCCTTCCACGCCATCCAAAATTGTTATGCTATTGAAAGCTGCGTGGGCGAGGTCTAGTTTTCCTGCGCCGTCTCTGGCATGAAGGCTACCGGCTGTCGCGGACCCGGACGTCCTGGTGAAGACCACGAAGATGATGAGGGAGGGGGTGAGAGGTGGAGGCAGGCAGGAAGTCAGCGGGCGAAGTACGACGATGACTGACGTCGTCGTGTGGGGCAGCCAGAGCAGGGAGTGTGTACGTCGAGAGCGACTTCCGCTCGCCAGAGGTCGGCCACACATCGCCGCGGGGTGCAATCATAACACAGGCCCGGGCTGGTTTTACACCCTCACAACACCGCCCCCTTGTGGGAGCACGTCACCCAGCAACCGAGCACCCGCCGATAATATTTACACGCGACGGGATATGTTTCTGTGCTACACGTCGCTTCCACGTTCAACCGCACCCTTTCCTAATACTTTTTGACGCGAATGCGACCTTAAAATCAGACAGGCATATGAGGCACCATGACGGAAAATACGATGTAATGTTTGCAGGGTGATCCATTCCTACACTGTAATGTTGTGACAAATAACACGACTTAAATAGACGTAGTCTCGTTCTATCGGCTGTACGACTATGATGCGGGCATAACCTTGACGGAGGGTGGGGGCCCGCAGCGACAGACGGCAATTTTAGCCGTGGGCGAAACTTTTCGAACAGTATATCTCGTTACTCCAATGTGCTAGCGCGCCGAATTTTACTTTCAAACTAAAGATATCGCCTACATCTGTCGATTTAAGCCACCAAAGCCAAGTATCTATTTTGTTGCTCTCATATGAGTCGCATACCAAAGCAAGACCTCTAACGCAGACATATTTACCTAAAGCTCATGGCCGTGTTCCCGATACAGACTCACCCCAATTGGTTTTATTGCTTGTAGGCTTATCTTGAAGGGACGCAAGCATTTCTATAACAATTCAAATTATTTTAGATATGTGCAAGTTCTATTTCATCGTTAGTGCCACGCGATTTTCATCAAAAGATTTTCTGCATGCGCGTATTTCCAAACAGTTCAGCTCAGATCCACTTCCGCGATCGGATGTTTTTAGCTGGTACATGTGCTAGCTGTCTGCTCGCTAATCACAGACTTTCGGTACCTAAATGACCTAATAGCGAATGACCAGCAAAATACCACAATACCTTCTAGCAAAGACACGCATCCAATAACCATAGGTATAGTCCATACTGTATAAGAAGGTCGTTTTCTGACCGGTCTGCGAAAGTAGCGCCACTGTTTACGTCTGACTACATGTGACTAAGTATCCTNAATTGCTTAAAAACTTTTCACGCGTCTCACTTTCTACAAACAAGGAGATGGGTTTCATGAGAACAATATGGCGTATAATTTACGTAGACGAACGATTACCGGCCGAATATAAATGACTTTTACTCCAAATCATTTTACATGAAATATATGTTACTTTAAAAATTATGCAGAGCTCGTGGAAAAATATAACTATTGGCATTTGTTTGTAAATTCGTTATATATCGCGCAAAAAAGAGGTTCATTTCTGGCTGGTAATACCTCGCATAATATCCGAGAGATCGCGCGCACAGCGCGTCACGGCGAAGTTTGAGCCGCTGTTTTTGGATAACAGATAGCGTATTATTTTAAGTTGATTGTTCTTAGATTACGGGCTGGAAATATATTTCAAATTCGTGTCGTTTCGTCAAATTAATAGAAAAATAATTCAACAATATTATGCAATATTTCTATATGCTTTTCGAATTAATATCAAGGACGTGTTGAAAGCGAGGTTGGAGAGGGATGATACGACGTGAAAAAACTTTCTGAAGTTAGCACAACTTCAGAAAACTTTTCCGCGTCGTATCGTTCTATTGTACATTTCATTTTGAACACCTATACATAAATACATTATCACGAAGTTTAGTTTTTAACACTAACAACCATTGTTTTGTGTCCTTGTAAAATAAAATGCATTAATAAATGTAAGAACTCTTTCTTACCCGCGTATTCTCTGCTTTTGTGATGTGCATTGGCAGCGCACTCAGAATAGCCAACGTAATTTTAACTTTTGTTCGTTCGGGCATCAGCTGATACAGGATTTTGTAAATGGCACTTTGTTAAGTAGCCACTCACTGACAGTCAGAAAGTGGCCTTCTTTTACCGTATGGACCATAAGTAGGGTCAACGTAGCGTAGTGGCCAGGGCGCTCGCCTCTCACCACGGCGATCCGGGTTCGATCCCCGGCGGGCCCGCTCCCGGATTCCTCACATGTGGGAATCGTGCTGGAGTATGCCGCTTGCCGGTTTTTTTTCGTGGTACTCCCGCTTCCCACACCCTTGCATTTCATCATAGGGTCTCATTTCATGTCATGTCTGGGGATGACGGGCACCTATGGGTCCCAGCTTGAAAACCCGTCATTTAGAGGAGGTCGCCTCGCCCTGGGTGCACTCCCCACTGAAGGTACGTACCTAAGACATTGAAGGACAGCACGTGAGGAACTCTTTTCGCGAAAATCAGGAGTTCCTGTTTTAGCTTCCAAGTAAGTTGTGAATGTTCTTGTCTTTTGGGTTTTATCACGTCACTGTCGTATTTTTTGTCCCCACATTTCGATAGATATTGTACCCTCCATCTCCCGGGTGAACTAGCACCAGCAGTAACGTTTGTTTCACTGATCACGCCAAGCAGAGCAATAAAACGTCACGTAATAGGCACGAGATCGTTTTACCCGTTGGTGATGGTGCATGGTTAAAGCCCAGAAAGCTTTCTGTGTCTCAAAATGTTCATCCACTAAACGCACAAAACCACTTTCTTACTCAAGCGCGGAGACATCCCGTGAACCATCACACTACACATACATATAACACGTTATAGATTCATTTGATTCTATTTAGTAACACAAAAGATTCAATTTTGTATTTCCGAGTGGGTCCTTCCCATCGATCTTTCAGCAGCCAGCTAAGTCATGCGGGGTGCATCTAGACTCCTTAGTTTAAGAGCACCGTTAAACTCCCTTCGCTATTTAAGTGACACCTCATAGCCAGTTCCTGACTACCTAAGCTTTTCAATGAATTCATAACTAGCAACTCTGTAAGTTATTACCTGTCCAGCGGTTATATAATGCTGACAATTCTTTATCTAGGGTGCTTTCATCAGCTGAAAATTACGAACAGAGCTTGTCTATGTGATGAAGATTTGCCAAGGTTTTCATATTTTCAAATGCTTTTTCCCGGTTTTTTAAAACCTCTACTTGTGAATGCTATCATTTTTGTTGCTTAATTCTTTACTGGACACAAAATAGTATACAGATGAGAAAAGAATCGGTAAATACCACCAGTAGGCTTACCATTGAATATGCCCTAAATTAAACCATTTGAAGTCTCGATGCCAATCAGTTGGAAAGTAACGTTGTGGCCTGTGAATTCTTGAATTGGATATCTATCAGGCAAACCATGTGGTTATCTGCAATAAAGAGAAATATAACGTAAGGTCCGGGCGTAAAACCTTCTTGTATACAGAGTCGTCGACCAGCACTGGCTTTATAAAGACGAATTAGAATCAGAAGGACCATACACATAAAGTGGCAGTATAATGTTAGTTTTTGCGGCACCATCGCGATAGTCCACCTTTTTCTTCTTCGCAAGGCTGCCAAAGTATTGCGTCGGAGGACATCACAATATTGAAATCTCACTTGGTATACTTAGCAGTTATTCCTGTGTGTACCACAAAAAAAAAAAACTTCTTTAGCGAGAAATGTTGAAATATACCACCTGAAATTTAAACTTTAACAGCCATATCAGTACCTTCTTAAACAATTACTCACCTAATTTTGCATGTAAACAGTTTTGTATAAGACAATCTAAACTATCGTAAGTGTGTTATTAAACTGGCGAGGTTATTAGTGAAGTTTCATATATCGTAAAGAGATTAAATCTTGGTGTGCTAAAGTACTAACTGTGTGCATTAAATTCATCATTAATAGCTGTAGTCTATTCACTGTTACTTCCAATTTTACTGAAGCTCAGCTAAGTTCTACATTTGGGATGCCGCACTCATACACCACTTAGAAAAATACCCGAACGGGCAAACTAAAACCACGGAGAATATACAACGCAACGTATTTGTAGGCTGAACACACAATCAAAAATAAATGTTTTTTAATACATAGCAAAAAAATGTTTTCCTACAGTGTAACGCTTTTTCTCTCTGTTTTACTTCACGCAATGATATACAGCAAATATTAAAATAAAACATTGGTAAAAGTTTTATTGAGCCACAAAAATATGAAGTACTTCAACGTAAACGGGGGTATAAACCGGTTGTAATATAATCTATTTAGGAACCTACCAAATGTGTTTTGCACGGAGGAAATTTTTTCAAATGTTTTAATTAAAAAAATGTGGCCTTACCGCGAGGAGGCCACGTTAGTTATGATCACAAACGGTACCGAAGGTTTATGTTCGGAGTTGTCGACGGTTCTGGTAAAGGACCCTTGGTCACCGGGCACAGTACAGCTTCACACTTCTGTGATTAGCTTAGCGAACCGATTAATAGATCGCTCTCATCTCCTGACCCACTCAGTTTCTAAGCACGGTGCTGGTGGTCCAGTGGTTCGGAGTTTATTTAGCCTCTCTGGATAACGTGCCATTAGAAATCAAACTATAACTTTAATTTTTGTTTTCTAAATTTATAAACGTCACGTTGCAAAGCTTGTTACTTGATAAAAAAAATACCAGTAAGAGTACACATTAAGGATACACAACTGTTTGACAGATGCTAGCCATTAATTTTGATAGCATAACTGTAAGCAATCATATTATATAGAGAGAAACCCTTCTTGTATTATTATATGATTACAAATTGATTAAAGTAAATTTTCCATTTTATATTTTTAAAAAGTCTCTCTGAAGCTGAAATTTCATTAGTAATAGACAACATAAATATGTACAGATTTGTTATCAATAAATGGCCACATTAAATGTTTCTTGGCTGTAGTGATTGGATATTACGTACTGGAATCGACACTAGCCTCATTTAAATACAAACCGATGACCGTCTATACAATGACAATTGAAATTTTTACACAAGGAAACTTAAAGAATGCTGCAATTTTGATATGGCGCCTAAGTAGTTGTTGCTAGCTTCTAAAGTGTGCTGTCGGCCCCAACGCTTGTATCAGAACTTTACACTCGGCGTTTTAGATTATACAGTACTAGCTGTGCCCGAGGCTCCGCTAGCCTGGACTACAGAATTATTGTTTAAGTTTTTTTAAAATAAATAATACAAATCAAAATTTGTAGCGGACTCGCAATAAATAAATACACTTACATGCTCGAACGTGATTAGTTTGTTACTAAAGGCGTGGGCTGACTGCCGGCCGAGCGCACGTGACTCGTGTTACACTCCCCCCCCCCCC
>NQII01000239.1:761703-785503 GCA_002778355.1 Clitarchus hookeri | reverse complement strand
CCCCCCCCCCAAACATGGCTTACCACGTCCCGTACAGTCAACCGACTCGCAAAAAATTACTTTTTCACAAAACTATTGATATCTCTGAAAGTCTAGACGGGAATTGGTTTAGACAGCGTATTGCAAGAGAGCACGCTGGCGGCAAACTGTTTTCCGACTTGACTAACTATTATTGTTGCTTCTTATTCCTTATGTTATATTACGTAACAAAATATATACTAAAACCTGACCAGAGAACATAGCTATGAATAAAAAAAACACGTAAATCGGATAAGTGGTTCTCGAGTGATGAGCGCACTAACAGACAGACAGACAGAGAGACGTTGAGTTTTATGATATGTATAGATAACACATAAAAAAAAACTTATAATTATTTTTATTATTATTTTCATCATTTGATGGTCTAAATCTGAGATACCAGTCGTATGTCATTTGAGATTGTAAATATGTTTGCCTAACCTAAAAACCATATGTGGATGCAGTAAGAATTGTTAATTTATTTCGACAGTGTTTTCATGTAGATTAGAAGTTTATCAGCACATCAGAACTGTCAGTTTCATTTGGTTACACGTAATAGGAAGTTTTTTAAAAAATATAAACTGTCAAATAAATTAATTTTTCCTTTAGAGAGAAAGTTTTAAACATTTTGTTATGATCAAAATTGTATTTTGTGACTATGTGAGGCAATACTAGCTAGCCTATGCGAGAAACTGTTTATTTAAAACGAAATTGTTGAAATTTTTTAGTTTCACAGTGAATGTTTTAAACTGTTTAAAGAAGTCCAAGCCATATTGGATTTTTGGCTAGGGTTGTGGTTATCTGAGGTAATCACCCAACTAGGTATTTAATGAAATTTATTGCCAAACGAGTCCAAATTGCAACAAAACCAGGCATGTACGTTGGTAACAAGACGGGGTAATGTTTTTAAGTCTAGAAGAGACCTGTGTTCGGACGACAGCCGTGTTTTAAATGTTAGGTATAGTTCGCCTTCCGCGTTCATGTCAAGAGAGTGTGCTAAGACTGTAGTATGCACATATAAGCCCGTGAGCTTACTGTTAAGGGAAGAATTGTAGACATAGAAGAAGAACAACTAAAGCAGCGTGGCGGTGACGTCTACAATTTTGATTTTACGGCGTTTGTTCGACTAGATGCCATGTCAACGACGATCAGCATTTTCATTTACAGATAAGTCTGAACAATCTCAACAGCTTGCAGATCTCTTTAAAATTGTTATTCTGCACCACTATCAAATTATCCTTTTTTCAGTTTGCACAAACTTCACCACGAATACTCTGTATGACTGAGAAATGCTCATTAACATATTTTTAGACGTAAATATTGGCTAGCTACTGTCGGCATCAATCTCTATAGAAGTTGTTGATTGTTAAATTAAACCTATCCAAGTAGTATGTTACTAATTGAAAGTATAATTTTTTTTTAATGCACATTTCTATTTGAATATATAACCTGCCCGCGCATACTACTATTATCAAACATTGCTTCATTCATTAAATCCTTGAGGGAATCAGACCTGCCACTCTTTCATTTACAGTAATTATTCCGTAGGCCTAGTTAGTTGTATTTTTTTTTTTTTTTAGTATTTAGTATGTTGACTTACAAATAGCTGAACAACGTTTTGGTAAGAATCTGCCAGGTGGTATAGCAGAAGTTGAGGTTTTGTAAGTTCTTATTGGTGGTCGCATATCTGCCGTGCCTTATTTCTACTCATACGTCAGCATTGTTAGCCGGGCAAGACACTCTCACGAGACATACACTATGTATTAATTATTGTTGCATTACAACTGGATGTTTCGTAATATCTTGCGCGGTTCTCCTAACCAACAGTTCTCGAGGAATCGATGCAAAAAAGTTCAAAAGCAACAAATTCCTCTCATACGTTTTGAAATTGATACATTAATTCCTCGCACACAGCTGGGTGTATGGAAATTACAAACACTACCTTTTTGGAAGGCCGCGGTGGCGCAGCGGCTAGTGTGCTCGCCTTCCAGCAAGGTGAAGAAGGTTCGATTCCCCATGGGCTACTCTCGGATTTTCGCACGTGGGATTCGTGCCGGACGATGCCGCAGGCCGGCAGGCTTTCTCCGCCCTTGCATTCCGGTGCTGCTCCATTCTCACCTCGCTCCACCTTCATCAGCTCTTGAATAACCCAATTTTTACAGCCACCCCAAACCTCTCCATTCCACGACCTGTTTGTTGATTTGAACGTGTTGATATAATCGGCAATCGGGAAATCAATAAACATTAAGCGTATAAAATTTGTCTGCAAAATCAGAGTAGCAACCTCTACTTTTTTCCACGAAATAATTTGACGACAGAGACAGACGTTACACTGGTTCAAAATGTTTGAAGCTTTACACATCATCCAGAAGTACATTGGTCCATAGTAAATACTTTTTTTGTAAAAAGTTCAATAACCTCGTCTTTTTGCACCACCTTCAAGGGCATGTACCACCCGCGGGAAGCACTTTAGACCACCGGGTCGTATGTTTCAGCTTTATTTTTTCATGACAAATACGCAAGCGGGGTCTGTCTATGCAATTACAAAATATTCTGTATATTACTGTTACACCTGCCTGGGCGTGGCGAAGTTCGTGGAGGATGGACGTCTTATAACAAAAATTTATATATTACATTTTTTTTACAATACTATTAAAATTCTACATGGCTGTATCATTCACAAACTACTATTATTCGATATATTAAAATCATGATTGAAAAAATAAACAGTAANTTACACCTGCCTGGGCGTGGCGAAGTTCGTGGAGGATGGACGTCTTATAACAAAAATTTATATATTACATTTTTTTTTACAATACTATTAAAATTCTACATGGCTGTATCATTCACAAACTACTATTATTCGATATATTAAAATCATGATTGAAAAAATAAACAGTTATTTTAAATATTGCATTAATTAATTAAAACTTTAAATTAGTTCATTTAAGAAAATGTTATAGTTCATTACTTTAGTTNTTTTAAATATTGCATTAATTAATTAAAACTTTAAATTAGTTCATTTAAGAAAATGTTATAGTTCATTACTTTAGTTCACTCAAGGTGCATCACTGGTATCAATCTCTCGTGAACTCCTTACATTCTAGCTCCGTCATCCAGGTCGATCACAAACTCCGCAGCACTAGTCCAGGAGCACCCCGATGAATCCCTGTAGTCGCCTAGAGCACACATGTCGCTATCTCCGCGCTGCTAATATCCACCTTCGCTTACCCAATCTACAGAATTCTCGTCCGTCAACGTCGTAGGCACACTCGCCAGAACTACTCGGCGGGGTCAACAGCTGTATATATATATATAGAATATTCAAGGTAAAGTGAGCACTTTTGAAAGCCCTCTCATTTGGAATAATAGTCAATAAATATATTTTATTTGAGCCTTAGACGTTAACTTCTGAGTGCGGTGGAATACACATACTGTATTTATTACTTACATAGTAATATTTATTTACAAAGGTGGTTAAAGGATAAAAAATGGCTTAAAGCAAAACGTCACTAGGGACTCAGAAGTGCTCACTTTGCTGTGAACAGCCTATACCTGAGCTAATAACTTCAATATCATTGCGCTCTTACGTACGTATAGAAGTGACATAAATTCACCATAGAGACGTTTCTCAAATGGTGAGAAAATCGCTGACCTTCTGGAAGGTGCCAGTCTCCACCAGGTGTGAGCTGTCAATCACAAGCGCGTGGCAGTTATGTCACATCTCTCCTCCCCGCACGCCAAACACTGCCATCCCATGTTCGACTCGTCTTCTTACACTCGGGTGCGTCACGCAAATTTCTGGCAGGCGACAGGTGGCCGATGAAGGTTAAGGAGGGTGGGGGACAGGTTAAAATTCCAGTTAGAAGCGGAGTGTCGGCTGGTGGATTATTTACCTTATTTACTTTGGGTTACTTTCGTATCTGCTGGGGTAACTTTGAACAACTCAAAAAGTTTATTTTTGCTTCATTTTGGAAGGGAATAGAAAACATTACTTCTATGGATAACATTAAACATTTAAAATATACAGATGCATTTTACTCCTTCACTAAATGGCAGCAAAACGTGGTTCAAATTTACGCCATTAGGCACAAAGTAATCCCAGTTTTCGGTATTATTATTAAATACGTGTATCGAGAATCGAAGCCTCTGCAGCACGCGAAAGAAAAAGTATTTGTGACTAATCGATGTGGTAGGGTGAGAAGGTACCAGGTTCGATTCTCTCCCGGACATCCTAGTTTCGGTTTGCCACAGTTTTCGAAAACAACCCCAGGCGAATGCCAACAGGATGGTTCTTCGATAACTGCTGTGCCCTTTTCCTGCCCTCTACCGAACCTCAGAGGGACTGACTCCTCCTCTAATAACGGGATTCGCAACGGACCTGCGCAATTCCTCGTGGCGCCAGTGGGTACGGCTATGAGTGGTGGAGGAAAGGGGTGCGACAGTGTGTCGGTAAAGAGTGTAAACTGCGGTGTGGTGTTTGTTATTGGTGGGGCGGCCTTGTGTACGAGACACGAGGGCAGGGCAGGCAGATATGACGGCGCATCGTCGACGACGCAGACCCGGGGTATTGTTCCGGCCTGCACCCCTCGACATGTCTACATGACACGCTTGACGCCTGTGTAAACACTGCACATGTGTGCCTTAGACCCTCAGGCCGTAGGCACGCCGTCGACACCCTCACCCTCTCCCCTTAGCCCTTCAACCTCCCACCGCATGTGCTAGGGGTCGCGGCTTCGGTGGCGCCGCAGAGTAGGTAAGTATAGTCCATTCACAGTTAATTACAACTTTTCTGAAGCCTTACTGAAGTTCTACTTTCAGAATATTCCTCCGCCTAATGGAAACAAAGGTCAAGCAAATCTAAAAAATTACACCAAAGGAACAACGCCCCACATTCTTGCCCACTCAGTGTAACAATATTTTGCGTAAAAGCTATTTCTTCCTAGGTATTATCATCATACATATTTCATCTCTTTTGTATTAATGAAACATTATAACTGACAGATAAAATATTAGTAAAAGTGCAATTTAACAAAAAATAGAGTATTTTTTAAACTCAAGTATAAGAAGCTTGTGATACATGACACATTTGGGAAACAAAACACGTCATACATGGGGTTGTTTTTTAAACGTTTGATTCAAAAAGTGTGAAGATACCTCGAATAAACTATACACAGAGACGAAATGATGTGGGCGTGTTCATTCTCTGATTGGCTGCGCGAGGCGGAAAGGGAACGGCCTTATGTTTGACGGCTAATGCATGCTATGTAAGGTTCCCTATTGGCTGGACTACCGGCTGGTGGGTAGGTAAAAACCAGGCGCTGATTGGCGAACGACTTTCCATCCTGTTGCTGGCCAGTGGCACCATTTTGTTAGCGTATGTGGCTGGAGTTCGTGGTACATGAGGCTGTTTCACCTCAGTATTCTTATCAAGTTCTCTGTGTTGGCGCCTTGATCCGTCCATAGGGGTGGCAGGCACTGGCTTAACTTTGTATGGTTTCCAAAGGGTCAACTGACCGAGCGAGTGGGTTGCAATAGTTTTAGTTTGTGATGCTTACGGTCAGGTGGATAAACCTAGAGGTCTTAAATCATGTGTTCGTTCACTGGTTAAAAAAATAATTCAATAATCCAGGTATTTATACCAAGAAAATATTTTGAAAACTGTGCTCCAAAATGATAGCTGTCGTCTTATTTTATAAACCACTTTCACCCAAGCTCAAATTACTTAATGTCTTGAAAAAGAGACCCGTGTGTACACAATGAACACACGCAAGCAGAGAAACAGCATGGCCTATTAGTGTCTTCACAACTCCCTTGCCTTAGCGAAGGGGTTCTCAATGTGAGAGGTACGCCCCCTGTGGAGGCGTGAGAGAATTTGATACGAGGCGTGATAAACTTAAAGAAATAATTAAATAAATAATATTATAAAATAACATTGAATTTTTAATTATACGGTTAATCCAGTACCTAGTCCCGCAGTATATTTATGTATAAAAGTGCTTTAACTATGCTTGTATGTGTATATGAGGGAACCGGGTGACCTCATACAACAGTAAGTATGTAAAGAAGGCATTGGCAAAAAAAGGTAAAGTACCATGCCTTACATGATGAGCTCAGTACTGAAGACTAAGATCGCTTTGCAGTTTGCAGACCAAAGTAAGCCCCCTTACCCCCCCACCGCCCAACAACGAGGAGGAATTCTTATTCCAGGGGGGCTCAGGCTCCCTGGCCCCCCTTCCGGATCTACGCTCATGGTGATAGGTTTGATAAGTAGGCGGTTGGCATCCGCAGTTTCCACATCTCTTGTTTTATTTTCATATTGAACTCTGCATGTCCCCTTCACTTACGAGTAGTTTTGCGGATTATTATTTATTGTGAACATGCCATTGACTTTAGAGTTATGGATTAGTGTTTTCGAACTCTAGGCTGTATAACTAACTTGTTTAGAAAATTTTACAGGAATATTGCTTCAAGAACATTTTTAATTGCACTTCTATACATGATTGCCTGGTTCTTGGGCTGGATAATGGCTTTATAAGTCAGCCATAAATCATGTCTGTCATGTAATGTAACTTTTGGGAAAATTTACTTGTTTCCCGTTGTGTGCTCTTCCCTTTGGACACTTCTTGTGTTGTTTCATGTTTTCATTTCCCCTTTGTCATTTGCGCATCAACATCATTTCCATTGTCTTTCCCTCTCTCTGAGGAATGTCTCGTTCAGTCATTGGCCATACCTAACAGAAATTTCCTTTTCGCGCTTGCCACGTTTTTATTTATTTTCGAAGCATAATTTGCTGTTCATGTTTTTATTAATTTGTGATCATGAGCGTGTGCCATTTTTTATTTATTTCCACAATCACATATCATTAAGGGTTTTTTACGTCACTATCCCGTAATGTGATATATATTGTTTTCTTTGTCCCAGCTGTTTTTTTTTTCGTGGAATTTTGCCTCTTCAAGTTAAAAAAAAAAGACAGGCCGGTATACTGTATATATTGACTCTTTGTTGTTTTCATTGAATTTTCCTGTATTACTAATTCATGTAGAGAAATAACATCAATCAACAAATACGAATTAAAAAAAAAACATCAAAAACATGGCTCTTTCTGGAAAGCAACCTAACATTCAAATCAAAATTTTCAACCGTCGTTACCTGTACATCCAANATATCATTAAGGGTTTTTTACGTCACTATCCCGTAATGTGATATATATTGTTTTCTTTGTCCCAGCTGTTTTTTTTCTCGTGGAATTTTGCCTCTTCAAGTTAAAAAAAAAAGACAGGCCGGTATACTGTATATATTGACTCTTTGTTTTTTNCTCGTGGAATTTTGCCTCTTCAAGTTAAAAAAAAAAGACAGGCCGGTATACTGTATATATTGACTCTTTGTTTTTTTCATTGAATTTTCCTGTATTACTAATTCATGTAGAGAAATAACATCAATCAACAAATACGAATTTAAAAAAAAACATGAAAAACATGGCTCTTTCTGGAAAGCAACCTAACATTCAAATCAAAATTTTCAACCGTCGTTACCTGTACATCCAANGAAAAACATGGCTCTTTCTGGAAAGCAACCTAACATTCAAATCAAAATTTTCAACCGTCGTTACCTGTACATCCAAATGTATATATTTATGTTTATAAAAATAAGGCTTAAAACAGCACGTGTCTGTCGGCGCTCTACGAGCCTCGCCAAAACCATAGTATACGTATAAACACAGAAGACGAAATTGAGTTGCGGCTCCCTTTACGTAAACCTATTGGCTGCAATTAAGTCCAATGAGGCTACTTGCATTCTGCTAAACAATTCCGTACTGGTTCGGTTGAGTTACTCTCTAGGCGCTGATTGGCGGACGACGTTCCACCGTGTTGATAGCAAGCGCTGCTGTAGTTCGCAGCACCTGTTCAGTTTCCGTTGCGTTGTTGTAGTTGATTCGCGGCTAATAACTTCAGAAAATAAATTTTGATAATGATCTCCCTGCCATATGCGGCATACATTTTACCGTAAACATCGACTTAATACTTACAGTAATAGCGCCATCGAGTTAATGGAAAAAATTACAATTCTTAAAAATTTATTAAAACTGTAGTGTTTGAGTTGGTGTCGATTGGACTCGGACGGGGCTGTCTTCTTGAACATGTTCGTGCCTCAATAATAGTTCGAGTGACGTCATTTAGAACCACGGTCTACAATTGCGGATGTCCGCAGAAGAACTTTCACAAACTGCCACCAGGGCCCGGTAAATAAAGCACGCGGATCGTTATTATTTTGTTACAGTAATTTTACGCGATGAACATTATTTTAAAGTAGTTCGTGGCAGCGCCAATAAATATGTGCGGTGAGCGGTTTTTGCCGAAACACATTGAGTAAAGAGCGGGCGACCACTAAGCAAGAACGACACACGCAGGAACCCGCGAAGAAGCGGAGACGTTTGTGTTTGGCTGACACGGTACGATTGCGACAAACCATCAACATTTCACGGCCGTTACCCTGGCCATGCTGAGGACCAATAGGAAATGAGAGCGAATGACAGGCCGAGGCGGCGCGGCGAAGACGAGAGAGGCCTTGGCGGCCTGTCTGCCCGCTAATGTGTGAGAGCGAGCCTGGCTCCTTTATCCTACCTTCCCGAACATCCCTTCCTTAGGAAGCAGTCAAGTAGCTAAGCTGAATTATTGTAGTGACGCTGTAATACAATTCCAGGAAGTATTGATTGCAAGTGCAATCGTTTTTTAAGGTAAAGGACTACCAAACCCAAGCTCGTGGTCAGTTACTCATTATATTAACTCATCCTCATACTGTTAATTATATGCAGTCAGTTATAATATACTACAAATTATAATTTTTTTTAACACAGAGTTTTTTAAAGTAATGGCAGAATTTTTGTTTGATGTAATTTATATTTTCATTTCAGTAAACAATTTAGTACTTAAGTTGTAAACTATTAGCAGGGTATGTGATTAAGTAAGGTATAAATTCTTACCCTATTTCGTTGACGTTTGTTTTGTATAATTATTTTATATTTTGTAGTGACGCGCGAAAACGTATCAAAAAATAAAAACTGCTGTCATCTTAGACACAGCTCGCGATAAATGTTAGTAAATGCTCGTCTTAATACTCAGCTTGTCTAGGAAGTTGTATATATATATATATATATATATATATATATATATATATANTATATATAATCTATACATAGCAAGGAAACAAGAGCAAAAAATTAATGAAGTCGCTTACGCGTAGGATATAGACATACTATACAACTACTTGTCAAACCCAATTTTCACATTTACAAGCAACTACTGAAGACAACATATAACTCAAAACACATTGTTTATTGGTCCTCGGGTGTAAAACATATACATAAGAACAGTTTCATAAGTTTATTTTTCCCAGCGCCTTAAATTATTTTCTTATCTGTAAGCGAAAGTCTTGACAGTGTAGAAAATTCATGCCAACAAAAAAAACTATAATTTTACAAAAAAAAAATTCTCTGCGGGTAAGGACGCCTGATTTTTACGAAAATATTGCATGGGCTGGACTTCAATATGCTATGTGCACAAATGTAGCTTTCCTTTGGTGATCTGGTCGTCGTGTCTCTTTGTGAGAAGGCATTGTCTTACCTGATTGAGCGAATCAGAATCAGGCCTCCTAAATTTCTCCGACATTAAACGTCTGTGATTAGCAGACAGACACTCAAGACGCGTTACGGCTGAAATAATACAAACGCGAGGTGGACCTGAGATAGTGTTTCGAAATATAGGCGGTTCGTGGTTAATTTAGCACTTTTGAAATCCCTGCTTGATATGTAAAATAAGTAAAATTGACATTGTCATGGCCTTGTGAATTTATTCACGCCTCAGTCAAGTGAAAATGTGAAATTTTTAGAAACCCAAAAGTGTTGCCAAAATACCACTCCATACTCCAAGGTGTATAAAGCAAGAAAACGCCAACTTGATTTGCAGCAAATGTAAACATTACACTCGCAATACAACGTATATAGACTTGGAACTATTTTATTTAATTCGCTGCCAACTTACAAGGGAGCCCGTATGCCAGTGTGTATGGTAACATGTGTAATAACTTTTCTCAAATGTTTATTCTAAAAGCGCTTACTTAACCGAACAGCATTTATACAGTCCACAGACTAAAGGTGAGGTAGACCTATTTTCGTTATCTGAGCTTGTCCCTTAGACTCGTTCGTCGCCAGAACAACCGTCAGTCACATGGTCAACAGTGAGAAACGTGTTTTCTTACATTTGAATTTTCAACAAAACCGCCCTTTTATATGAATGGAAAACTACGACTATTATAGTAGCATTGAAAAAAGGGGAGGGGACTAGAGGAAGCGTAGAAACATCTCAAATCAGCTACTTACATAAACTGAGTTCTAAACTTCAATCCTACGAGTCCAATGTTGGAACACAGATAGTGGCTACTGTGCAGCTTCTATGAGCACTCGACCCCATATTCCCTCTATGATTTAACTATAGTGCGTCTCACTTTTAGACTGCAGTGGGTGGCTATTCAAACAATTCTCTTTATATAAATGACTATACAATTTGACAATTTTTGTATGCATGTACTTATCTTTAAATACATGTTAATAATCAGTAGCCATGTGGCGACAGAGCACACTGCAATCCAAGATGGAGACGCGCTACAGTAGTGAAACTGAGGTGTCGCTAGCCCAGTACCGAGAGCTATGTGTAGGGGGGGAGGGGAGGAGTGCTTAGAAGGTGTAGGGTGGCCGCCGCACTTACCTGACTTACCAAGTGTTGGAAGGGCGGCGCGGAGGGGTCGAGCCTGTCGAGGTCGGTGTGCAGGGCGAAGTCGGAGAGCGCCTTCCAGGGCGGTTGGTATGACTGCACCTCGATGGGGTTCATGCCGAGGGGACTCTCGTGCCGCACCGGGCTCGACGCCACCATGGGGATGCCCTGCATGCTGCCGTAGCCCAGCTTCCGGCCGTCCTGCGATACCGCACCACAGCACTGTCATCACATACGTACATACACGCTGCTACTGTGCATTCCATACACATACATTACATCTCACATCATCTTCACCTCATTTTATATTTACTACACATTTTATACACTATACGATACGTATTATATACTATATAACGCACTACATATAACGTAATATCAATCGTATATGACATTTAATATACAACACTAATTTTATACAATATCTAACGCACTATAGAATGCAATACAACACAAGAGACATAATACATCATAAATAGGTAATACGTAATATATTATACCGCACATTTTATATAACGTGTAATGTTTAATATAATAAAATGTTTATATATTACAAATTATACAATATATGTTATGCATTGTATGACTTTTAATACTCACTACTCATTTAATATAATATTTATTATTTAATATGCAATAGTGATACATGCGAAACACCCACAAATCCCACTTTATTTGCACGCGAATACAACGACGCTAAGTCCCGTTTCACTTACAAATGTCACGGGAGCTTTGCGTGTTACATTTGTTGTAAAGAGATAGCGCAGCCGCGCAGGTTCGGGATCCGACAGCTGCGTCCGCCCGCTGTATTGCGTTAGTCGCTGTGAAAATGCAGTGCACGCCGAGGAAGAGGTCGATCCTTGTGAAGAAGAACCGCATTACAATCTCGATCGCAGCTATGCAACGGGCATGTCGGAGGGAATTCGGCCCCCCTGTAAGTGAATACGATACTGGCGCTGGTGCTCAAGAAGGGAAATTACACGCTATCTCTCTCTCTTGTGAATGATACCCGGCAAGGATTGTTCCTCTGCATTGCGGATGGATGCAGTGGACATCTTGTTACGGCTGGAGCAGTCAACTTGAATGTCGACACGGCGTCTATCGCAGAATACACTGTAAAAATGTCCTTATATATACGAACACTTTTACGGAAATGTATACGGAAATGCAATCTGTAAAAACGAAAAACGGAGATGGGTTCCGTAAATGCAATATACGGGAAGTTTCCGTATTTCCTATTCGGTTCAGATTCCGGTAACGAACATTATCGAGTCTGCACGAAGCTTTCTTCGCCACTGTGACCAGAAAATTAGTTTCTGCGACAGTCACGATATCCACGCCACTTAGACATATTCCTTCAAACATAAACAATAGCATCAGGCGTCCGTGACATTTGGTAACACTTAAACTACACAAACGTTAATAGCCTCTAAAAAATTTGCTTAAGTCGTTACATCAAACACCACAATTATGCCTGCACTTGCACAAGAAGAATGCTGGTAAACGGTTAGAAAAACAGAAAGTACAGAAAATTAACGAGAAAATTCACGGAAATGGTTTGTGAATTCACGGGAAGTTTCGTGAAATTTAAGGAAAGTCCGTTTTTGAAAAGAAACGCGTCTGTAATTTTATGGAGAGTTTACGAAGATTTCTGGATAATTTTTTTACGAAGCACTTTTCCGTAAAATGAGTGAGAATTTTTTAACAGTGTACCTGCTGCTAGCATTCAATGTGTCGCAGAGCTGCGAATAAAGCTAACCTGCAACTAAAAAAGGACGATTGTAGTTCAGCATCTGCAGGACCCAGATACGGCAAAAGCAATAAATTTCAACCGTAGGTTTCAGGTGTTTTTTTTAGCAAATATATAAAATCTTAAAATTGATATGGCATTACGCAATTAATAAATATTTAATTCCATTTATCACTAGTTATACCCCGCAGCTAAAGAAAACCGGAATTAAAATTTTTATGTTTAGCAGATTGGCGATAAAGGGATGTGCACTTCCCCACACCCCTGNTTAGCAAATATATAAAATCTTAAAATTGATATGGCATTACGCAATTAATAAATATTTAATTCCATTTATCACTAGTTATACCCCGCAACTAAAGAAAACCGGAATTAAAATTTTTATGTTTAGCAGATTGGCGATAAAGGGATGTGCACTTCCCCACACCCCTNGCTAAAGAAAACCGGAATTAAAATTTTTATGTTTAGCAGATTGGCGATAAAGGGATGTGCACTTCCCCACACCCCTGCTTTTACCGCTACGTAATTTTTTGAAGTGGCTAAATTGAAATATTATATTATACCTGCATCTGCGCCCACCCGGGATTTGAATCTGCAACTGAATTAGTGTGTGGTGGTTAAAAATTTAACAGAGCCTTTTTTCGCGCCTACACCCTCCCCCAATCCATAATTTTAATTTTTATATCTGTCAAGCTGAAATTGTTTACAGAAATTTGTACACGCAGTCTCCTGAAAACAAAAGCACTGAAGATTCCGCGAAAACACGTTTCGTCCGTTTCCACATCCTTAATAAACGAATTTCGAAAAATTCCTTTTCTGAAAGGACTTTTAAGGGGAATCTATTCTAAAATGTCTTATCTATATGTCCTTTTTGGGCTGTGCGCTGCTGAGTCAGTCAATCAGTGATAACACTTGCTTTTTAAGTAAGCCACGGAAACAGAGCTGCACTCGCCTTACTGTTAAGTTCTAATATGCGACGGAAAAATCGTTCAACTACTTATCAAAATACAAAAAAATTCTCATCAGCACGCATTAGGGTATCTAATGGAACGGCTTATTCGTGAGGGGAGATGGACATTATCATGAGTGCTTCTATTTGTCGTTAGGGATGGGAAAATGTTGTCATTTCAGTAACTTGTAGCAGGTTGGACTCCATAAGTACTGAACACACTCGATGCTCATCGAGTTGTTCACCGATGCCCTATTGAAACACCGGTTTTAAAGTCCGTCTCCTATAAGTTGGCGAGATTCTGACAGTGTCACTCACCGTTGAACTTCATATGCTTTGTTTGTTTCACGGTAAAACAAAATCCTGTATCAGCTGATGCAAGAACGAATAAAAGTTAATATTATGTTGGCTATTCTGAGTGCACTGCCGACGCACATAAGACAAGCAGAAAATACGCGAAAAGAAAGAGTTCCTAGATTAATACACTTTATTTTACGAGGTCACAAAACAGTGGTTGTTAGTGTTACAAACAATACTTCGTGATAAAGTAGAAATGTATAGGTGTTCAAAATAAAATGCACAATAAAAAGAACAGTATCCAAATGAAACGCAACTTCAAAACCTTTTTCACTTCTACCCCCCTTCCCCTTTCCCGAATCATGCTTTCCATTCGTGATTGATATTAATTCCAAAAGCATACAGAAATATTGCATAATATTGTTGAATTATTTTTTCTAATAATATTACGATATATATTTTTAATTCGTGTCGTTCCAAACCAGTAATAGAAGAAAATTCAACTTTTAAAAATACACTATCTATTGAGCAATNATTTTTAATTCGTGTCGTTCCAAACCAGTAATAGAAGAAAATTCAACTTTTAAAAATACACTATCTATTGAGCAATGCAAACGGCTCAAACCTAGCTCTGTCATGTGCGCGCCATCTATCTGCTCTTTCCCGAAGCATAACCAGCCAGATACCAATAGTTTTATTTTTCCACGAGCTCTGCATAATTTTTAAAGTAACATATAGTTCGTGTACAGCGACTTTGAGTACAAGTAATTTCTATTCAGCCGGTAACCGTTCTNATTTTTAATTCGTGTCGTTCCAAACCAGTAATAGAAGAAAATTCAACTTTTAAAAATACACTATCTATTGAGCAATACAAACGGCTCAAACCTAGCTCTGTCATGTGCGCGCCATCTATCTGCTCTTTCCCGAAGCATAACCAGCCAGATACCAATAGTTTTATTTTTCCACGAGCTCTGCATCATTTTTAAAGTAACATATAGTTCGTGTACAGCGACTTTGAGTACAAGTAATTTCTATTCAGCCGGTAACCGTTCTTCTAGGTAAATTATACGCCATATTGTTCTCCCGAAAACCAATTTCCTTGTTTCCGAAGAAAGTGGGACACGCGTGAATAGTTGTTAAGCAATTATAACGTTATTCCGCGTTACATATTTCCAACTCGAATATATTAGCTATAACGTCCAAAGTGTGATAATAGCTACAACTATCGTCTCGCAAATGTTTACCCAAATTCACTGTATCGGACAAATTAAAAAAGAGTTAGCAAATATTTAATTGTTTGCAAGGTTTTATATTTTTACTTTTATAACCTATTAATTTTTTAGACAGATGTCAGTCTAAAATATCTTAAAATTTGTTTAGAATTACAGTATAATTGCAAGTGGATTATCAGACAACGTGTTCATAAAAAATACAGCCTCCACTTGACGCACAAGCTGATGGCGAAAGGATACATAAACGAAAAGTAAACATTGGCGCTACTTTCGTCGAACTGTCAGAATCTCGCCAACTTAAATGAGACAGACAATACCTTCGGACTATGTAACACGGGATTCTGTCCTTGTGTTCTCGCATAGACTAAAGACGAGGTAGCCCAATTTTCGTATTCTCTGATGTCCGCAACATTGGCTCATCCACCGCCAGTATAGATATCAAAATCACATGGTCAGCAGTGATGAACGAGTTTGTTTGTTTACATTAATTTTCGAATCACCGGCCCTTTTATACGAATAAAATACGTTGACCAACTAGGAGTGTACTCTAGCTGCATTTACACTAGGTTAGAGGAAGTGTACAGACATCTTAAAGCAGTTACTTTCATTAACGTTGTACATTTCTCAAACTCTATGCATGTTGATCGAGCTATTGACAGAAAAGCAGTTCAATGTTGAAACACGGAGAAGGGCTACTTCATAGCTCGCATGCGCACTCTAGCCTATTTTCCCTCAAAATTTACGTGCAGATAACTTTATGATTGTGAGTCGTTTAGGGCGCGTTTAACAAACTGTGATTGAAAAAGCAATTCAAATGCATGCGAGTGAGACCTTAAAAGAAAAAGCGCAGTTTCCCCGTGCTTGTTTAATGTGTTTCCCATGACTGCTACAATCTTTGAGAAATGGATCCATTATCGTTTACGACGTAATTGAAGCCCTCCTTGTGGGCTAGGATGGATGTTGACAGAACTAACAGAAGTCATTATGGGGGTCGTGTTTCACTGATGGGGGAGAAGGGGCGATTTTCCAGGCAAGCCTTTGTAAGATCATGCCTGCCTACTGCTCGACAAACTGAAGTGAAACCCCGGGAAACACGTGAAACACAAGCCAAGCCATTTTTCCTTCCCATCTGTCATTTTCTCTCTCTCTCTCTCTCTCTCTCTCTCTCACACACACACACACACACACACATCGACGCTGCAACTTGAAGCTAGTACACACAATGCGTGCGAAACATGTACAAGCGGGTCTCATGCGAATGTTTCAGTAAAACCGTGCAAAAAATGAAACTGGGGTAGTCCAGGCGGCCAGCGAAAGGAGATATGGGCGTAAACGTGTGGGCAACCCACATAGTATGCTAGGTTCACCTATCGGCCGCAGGGTGTCTCTGTCGTCCCTACATTAACACTACATGCGTGTATCACCGGCAAACCTAGTGGGTATTTGAACGGGTGTGACAAAATTTCGCACGCCGTTGTCATGTTGGCGTTGAAGTTGAGAGGCCGTCACCTTGAGCAACTGTGAGCCATACACTGAAAACGGTAACACCGGTACGTCAATGGAGTGGTCCTGTACAACACTACCAGTCAACAGTGTGCACTTGCAATGCCAGTATTCCACGTAACCAATACGGACACCTGTATTCGTGTTAAACATATTTGCGCCCGTGTCTCCTTTCGCTGGTTTCGCGGACCACGCATTCCCAATCGCAAAACGTTCCGTGATGCGGCCGCTATTCCCAGTTTCATATTTGCACGCTTTTACTGAAACATTTTGTAGATACTGAAGACTTTTCTAGCTATCTGTTGTCAGTAATTAACACGATCAGGGAATGATGTGAAGTAAGAGAAAATATGTTACATTCTTTCTTGGTTATTGTTGCACAGACTGACCTGTTCAACCCTCCATACCTCCCACCAAGTCCTCGGACTGACACCTCAACACCTGTCACACTGAAAGCGACAACAGCGTTTAGTCACGACGTCTTTACACAGGTGGTCCACTAAAATTCCATTTTGGAATTCCCTGACTCTTTCCTGTTTTCCAGACAGAATCTTACAATTTTCCCTTGCCTATTTTCAGAATCGAAACCTTCCTATGCCATATCTTTCCACCACTGACAGGACGTATATACTATCAAAGAAGTTGAATTAAATTACAATGCAACAGACCAAGAAAGCAGGGCCAACATTTTATTCAGCCCAATAAGATTTCTCGCGATACACGCTATTGACTTTACACGAGTGCCCATAACAAACATACAAATACTTGATAGACCCTATGCCACTCGGCATAAAAGTATTATTGCCAGTTCACCAACTTAAAAATTGAATTTTTAAATCGCATGTGCTCACAACTACATTAGTAGTAAGAAAAGGGGGGTTCATACAATCGGGTATTGGGAATGGGGAGCTGGGGAACCACGGTGGCCATCTTAGATGAAGTCATGCGGTCCTTTTTTCCATTGGAAGATCTATTTTTTCCCTCATAAAAAGCCAAAATCAAATTTCCCTAAAAATTCCCCGAATTTCCCTTAAAACCAGTCAAATCTCCAGCGAAAAATGCGTTTTGCACAATGCGGCTGATTCCACTCCGGTGGAATCCAGTAGAAATTGTGCAAATGCCTGCCGGAGTGCGCAACCATTTACAAGCATGCTCTGTCATTCCATGTCAGCCCCATACATCTTGTCTGAAGAATGTTCGAGTTCATTGTCTTGTCATGCAACTTCTCTCATTCCTCCCAATCTCTCTCACCCACGCCCGTTCTCTCTCGCCTGCTCTATCCCTTGGGCTTTCTCATATTCCTTCTGGTCTCTTTTTTCTCACACTACCTCATTCCTTTCTGTATCTCTCTATTATCTCAATCCCTTGGGGTATTTTCTCATATTCCTACCGGTCTCCTTTGTTTTCACACTAACCTCTCTCTTGCCTTCCAAGCCCTCTATATTGAATATTTTCTCATCGCCGTCGTCTGCTGCCACCTTGGTTTTCTCATATTACTTCTGATCTCCTTTCCCCTGGCGTCCTGGAGGGGTCGAATCGCATGCTCTGTCATTCCATCTTAGTATTCTCATACTCTTTCTGGTCTCCTCTTTCACCTGACGTTCTGGTGGGGGACGAGTCTCATGCTCTGCCATTCCATCTGCGCAACACGGAGCGAGGCTTGCCCACGCACGCTAGCATAGAGTCGCACCGCGTGCGCTCAAGTACGTCCTAAGCCCACTCAAAAGAATAGTTGGCTGTAATTTCCGAACCGTTTAACATATAGCCACCAAACTCATAACATAGGTATCACTCCCGACAACGAAAAGGACCGCAAGGTGAAATATGCTCTAAGTCTACCTATAAGCATAGTTGGCCGTAATTTCTGAACCGTTTAATATAAAGCGCAATATACGCTGGCTGTTAATTTCTTATAACTATTTGCTTTTATAATAATAATTTTTTATATCTGTTTGCATTGGCTCGTAGCAGTGACGTCTCTCTTGCGCGACTAATGGTTTGAACGTATGTTGTTCTGTGTCAAGCAAAGGAACACATTATTTACAAGTGTAATGTGTATCATACTTTACGCATTGCACTAATTTTTGGGATTGGCCCTTGTGATTATTCGTTATTTCTCATGTTGGCGTGATAGCAACAATGATATCACTGTTATGGGCTGTGGCTACATCGGATTATATTATATATATATATATCGTGACTTGTTGTGACATCATGCTCGTGACGTACTTGCGTATATGTCAGTTCTTTATTGTTTGTTACGTGACTGATTTTTCATGTACAGCAGGGGTTCTCAACCTTTTAAAGTCCATGCCCCCTTTTTAACTAATATATGTGGTCACCCTCCCCCCTTTTATTGAAATTATTTTGTTTTACAATAGTTAAAACTAAAATTTGAACTTATCCCTATAGTGCTGCTATAGGTTACATTAAAATTAAGGTATTTTAACATTAGCTTTATTATTATACATACATTAAAAAAACTGTTTGAAAGTAACATTTTATATTTACATACATACATAATGTTAAAAGAGTGTATTCACTGATTAATTAATTAGTTGTAATTATACATATGTTTGGCATTTTAATCATTTGTTACCCGACAAATTTAATGAGACGGCTGGCACTGTTTGTCTTTCACAAGTTTGTTTGTGTTTGGTTGCAATTGTGACAATGCACATCTCAAATCATTTTGAACGTTTAATCGTGCTCAATATTTAAATTTTATAACAGCTAGTAATCCTGGTTGATGAAAACTGCACCAATAACTTAGCAGCTGCCAAACACACTTGTGGGCTCACACACACAGGCAAACAGCTCAACCACAAGTCTTCAACAGTCATGTTTGGGAATTCAGCCTTTGCTTGAGAATCACATTTTAGGTCGATTGTCTGTTCCTGAAGAAAAGCAGGAAGTATGTCAACATCAACTTTGAAAGGGTATCTCACCAATTTAAACTGGCAGTTTTCTGACAAAATGTCTGGGAAATAGTCTCCTATTTCGATTTTCAAAGAAGCCAAATGTGTTAAAATCAAGTCCTTCAAATTATCTTTGAAATATAATTGAACACTTTGAGTATCATCGAGAAGTTCATTGAGCCTTGGAAACGATGAAAAGTTAGGTTCTAAACTCTGAAGACGGCGTTGGCACAGATAATTTTTTTCCAAGAAACCTTTAATTGCATCGTATGTCTTCAGAATATTTCTCTGTCCTTGTAACTTGAAATTAAGTACATTGAGTGATTCGAAGAAGTCAGTCAAATATGAAGTAAAGAATAAATTTTTCTTCTGTAAACTGGATGTATAGGTCTTCTTTACTGGAACTCATCAAAAAGATCTCAACTTCGGATTTCAAATTGAACAGCCTAGACAGCATGTTGCCTTTAGAGAGCCAACGTACTTCTGTGTGGTACAGAAGAGTTTGTTGGTCGCGGTTCAACTCTTGNACGTACTTCTGTGTGGTACAGAAGAGTTTGTTGGTCGCTGTTCAACTCTTGGCACAAAACCTCAAAAAGTCTAGTGTTGAGAGCGCTATATTTGACACAGTTGACTATTTTAATTGCCAAGTTCAACGCAGTATTAAGTGTTTCAGGCAGAGTCTTACAAGCCAGCCTGCCTGTGAATGATGCAGTGAGAACCAATTATGTTTGGGTTCTTTTGTTTTGCCAGTTCAATGAATCCAGAGCGGCATCCTGTCATAGCTTGGGCCCCATCAGTGCATATCCCAATGACGTTCTCCCAAGNTGGCGCAAAATCTCAAAAAGTCTAGTGTTGAGAGCGCTATATTTGACACAGTTGACTATTTTAATTGCCAAGTTCAAAGCAGTATTAAGTGTTTCAGGCAGAGTCTTACAAGCCAGAGCCTGCCTGTGAATGATGCAGTGAGAACCAATTATGTTTGGGTTCTTTTGTTTTGCCAGTTCAATGAATCCAGATCGGCATCCTGTCATAGCTTGGGCCCCATCAGTGCATATCCCAATGACGTTCTCCCAATGAAGATTATTTGCTGCCAAAAATCCACATAAGGCAGAAAATACATCAACAGCCTTTGTTGTAGTTTGTAGAGTTTGAGAAAACAATATTTCCTCCATGAACTGTTTCCCGTCAATAAACCTGCAGTAAAATAACAACTGAGAGTGCTTAGAAATGTCAGTTGTTTCATCACATTGCAATAAAAAAACGGGGATTTATTCAGCTTTTTTATTACTTGATTTTCCAAATCTTCAGCCATTTCATCAATTCTGCGTTTTACTGTGTCATTTGACAAAGATATTTTTGCAACCTTATTACAACTTTCTCCACAAAGAACAGTACTACAAGCTGTTAGTAAACATGGTTTTATAAGGGACTCACCAATAGTATGTGGTTTCTTATCTTTTGCGATTAGCAAGGCGATCTTAAAAGAAGCTTCAATGGCCTTTTCATTTTCCATATGAAAACTTCCAGTTGAATCCAGTTTCATCCGTGTCAATGAGCTTTTCTTGGTAACAAAAAACTCAGCTGGTTTGTCTATCAGGGCGGCGTGGTTGGTTGTCAAATGACGTTCCAAACGATCTGGCCGCATTGCATCGTTACTCAGAACAACGTGACAAATAACGCACTGAGGTAAATGGCTTCCATTTTTCTCTACGTATGAAAATCCATACTTAATATAGTCATCACTGTACAGTCTTTTCTTAGGCAATGATTTTGCCATATTTAGCCGTACGGTACTACACGGAATACTGCCACTTACACACACTATATTAACCACGATTAACAAAATATAACCTAGCCTAGTCTGCAGCCAGTTGACAACTAGGGGTTACGTTAGGTGGAAGGTTATGTTAGGTGGCCACGCGCCGGCGCACAGTAAGGCAGAGGTGGAAAAACCTCCTACACTTCACCAAGTACTTAGTAGCTTACAAAAAAAGCTACACCTTGTTACAGGTCTAATACAACTTTCTTCTCAGACCTATTATACTAAAGTAATTGGCCTGCAAGTATCGTTCCTGTCTTCCACCGTCTGTGACCACAGCATAAATTCAAAGGCGGCAGGTGCACGCCAGCTAACACAGCCACACTTTTCGCCTCACTGTGCGGCAGTGGTCACTATTGCCAACTCAACAATCGAAATTTCCCTTGTAAAAAATTGACATAGATATAAGTTTTGAAAAAATGTAGAAAAGCTAACAGAAAAACTAAATTGTATACTGTTTAGATTTAGCTATTTTGAAATTCTAATTTCCACAGCTTACCACGCTTCCCTGAAATGCCCCTACACTCCTACATGCAACGGTAACTTTGCAACGCACTTGAATGTAAACATTAATTTTATTTCATACGTGGACGGTTGTAACATGTTCGCGAAATACAAAGGTTTGGAAATGCCGATAAACTATGCTCATAACAGGACTTAAGGTCTACTTGTCCTTATCTCCTTGATTGCTATCGGAAGTTATGTCTGTGATATGAATTTGGTGGTCGTAGCTTCGGTGGGTGGGAAATGTAGGGCAACTATGCTTATTAGATGGCATAAGGTCTACTTGACGCTGCGGTCCTTTTTGTTGTCGGGGGTGATACATATGTCATGAATTTGGTGGCTCTATCATAAAAGGTTCAGAAATTACAGCCATATATGTTTATAGGTGGGGTTAGGGGGCATCCTTGACCGTGGGGCCCTTTTCGTTGTCAAGGGTGATACCTATGTTATGAGTTTGGTGGCTTTATATTAAACGGTTTGGAAATTGCAGCCAATTATGTTTATAAGTGGGCTTAGAGCATACTTGATACTGCGATCCTTTTCGTCGTCGGGGCTAATGCATATGTTAAGAATTTGGTGGCTATATCTGAAACAGTTAGGAAATTACAGCCAACTATGCTTACAAGTGGGCTTAGGCATACTTGACCTTGCGGTCCTTCCTTGTTGGGGGATGATACCTAGGTTATGAATTTGGTGGCTGTATCTTAAACGGTTCGGAAGTTACAGCCAACTATTCTTTTAAGTGGGATTAGGACGTACTTGACATGCGCGCATGGTGCGACTCTAGGCTAGCGTGCGTGGACAGGCCTCGCTTCGTGTCACTTAGGTGGAATACCAGAACATGAGACTCGTCTCCCGCCAGGAGAAAGGAGATCAGGAGTATGAGAAAGCCAAATTGGAATAACAAGAGCACGAGACTCATCTCCAGGACGCCAGGTGAAAGGACACCAGAAGGAATATGAGAAAACCAAGGTGGAACGACAGAGCACGAGAGTCGTCCCCGCTTGGACACCAGGAGAAAGGAGGCTAGATGGAATATGAGAAAACCAAGGTGGAATTACACAGAGCGTGAGACTCGTCCCCGCCAGGTGAAAGGATACCAGAAGGAATATGAGAAAAGCAAGGTGGCAGCAGATGACGGTGATGAGGGAACATTCAAAATGGAGGGCACGGAAATCAAGAGAGAGGAAGTGTGAAAATAAAGAAGACCGGAAGGAATACAAGAACCCCATCCTCCCGGGATAGAATGGATAAAAGGGTGATACAGGAAGGAATGAGGGAGCGTGAGAATTAAATTAGACCTGAAGAAATATGAGAAAACCATAAGGGATAGAGCAGGCGAGAGAGAACGGGCATGGGTGAGAGAGACTGGAACGACTGAGAGAAATTGCATTACAGGGCAATGAAATCGAACATTCTTCCGACAAGTTGGATGGTGCTGGCATGAAATAACAGAGCGTGCTTGTAAATTATTTCACACACCGGGTTCCGCAGGAGTGTGCTAAAGTCAGTCGCATTGTGCCAAACACATTTTTTGCTGGAAATTTGGCTGGTTTTAGGGAAATTCAGAAAATTTTCGCGGAATTCAGTTGAATTTGTTTTTGTGAGAAAAAAGGAAATTCTGAGAGAAAAAAGGCTGCGTGAGGTCATCCAAGATGGCCGCCATGGCTCTCCGGCTTCCCATCCCCAATCGCTTCACCTTCCCCCCCCTCTAACTACTTACATTATCCTGTCTTCACACAACTAACAAATTTTGCAGAGTAATAATTATTTACATATTTCCTAACCCAAGTGTAAATTGCCTGACATTTTCCTAACGTTTCCCAGCTACATGAAATTCCCTGACTTGTTCTTGTTTTCGCTGTGGGTGGGGATCCTGTCACATAAGTTAGTGGAACGGTACACCTCTACATATTCCCCCCGAATTCCATATAAGCGATGGGAGATGAGTTAGAGGCGGCGCTGCGCAGTTGGCCGCAGCTCGCCGCCCGAGGGGGTTGGCTAACCGCTCGGAAAACTTATACCGGGGAGAGTCTGCCTT
>NQII01000239.1:698006-761527 GCA_002778355.1 Clitarchus hookeri | reverse complement strand
CCATCATCCACAAACTTCCCATGGTTGTTGGAAGGATGGGCTATAATTTCAAGAAATGCTAGACTTCATCAAAAACGCGTTCCAATTGCCTTACTTTCGCAATTGGATACCATTTTATCACGCACGCCCTGAATTAAGTCATATTTTGCTGTGATTTAACATTAAAGTCTTGAATGTCTTCAACGTCAAAAGTGTCTCGGCCTGAAAAGTTATCGAAGCGACGCTGCAGTATTTTCAGTGGAATGTACACCACGCAATGCGCATTAATATAGAAGTTCATGTAGGGGCAATGGCATGTATGATTAATTAAGGGACAAAATACGCAACACCACAAAATGCTCACAAAAATGTAATGATTAACTTATCAAACAAGTATATTACAACACTGAACCCAACCAAGGCAAAGGCACGCAAATAATTCCCAAAATGCATCTAAAATAACCACACAGCGATGCGACCACCTTTTTCAGTCAGTTGCAGACCTGAAAAGAAACAAGGACAAAGTCCCTACTATCTACCCTGAGGTAAAACTCTTTAATCACTGTGGCTGGAATGCAGTCCATTGGTCAATAAACTCGCTCTCACTTCCACATCGCAAGTCCTTGGAGAACGCGATCGGTAGATGGATTTTTGCGAAACAACATGAATGAAAGAAAACTTTAAACATCTTAAATAAATAAGATAAGCATTACACCTGTTTCTGGTTCTGTTTGAGTGAAAATTAATGTTTCCATTTTACCGTCCAAATGCACACGAAATGATCATTAGAAAGAAGGGAGCGCGGACGACCAATGGTTTCTTGAAGAACTGGAATATCTTAGGACCCGAAGGAGGAAGACCGGCAAGATCGACAAGAAGAAGAGGCAAAATACAACACAACCGCTGAAGAGTGAAGAGACTCATAGAGGTAGAAAGAGTAAGTACTATAATTAAATTTCAATACTATTTTTTTTAACACTTCAAGCGGAGTCGGGGAGGGGGGCCATTGCCCAAGGCTTGCCAAATACTTCACGGGGGACCGCCAAAAGAAAATAACTTACATTAATTGTAATACTTTATGTATAAATATCAGAGTCAAAAGTAATGTAAATATAGCCATTTTACGGTTACTTGAGCACTTTTGAAAGTCCTGCATAAGATCTACTTTTATCCTCCGTTTATCATTCCGCCATATGCAACTTTTACATTGCCATGGGACGAATCACTTTATTTCGTGCCAGTGAAGTGGAACCGTTAAATTGTAAAGAACCTAAACGTGTTAGTACATGCCAATTAGTACAATTATGGGTATAAAGATGAAATAAAAAACCTAGGCTTTCCATTAATACAACGTAGCACAGCGTCGATATTTAGAACTATTTCCCTCAATTCGCTGCCTGCCGTGTCAGCGTGTACATCAGTGTATGCGCAGTTCACGGGCAGTAAATGTTTTCCAAAAGTTAATTTCAGAAGTTCACCATGAACAGCCTATAGTAACGCATTTACTGGTGTAAACATGTTTTTAGAAAGCAATGTATGTATGCAAATACTATTGCCATTTTTTGAAGTATCTAGGATATCCAGGTTCGTTAATGGATGGAGATCTTAATTAAATTAAATATTTAATAATAATGTCCTAATTTATTTATAAACAATCCACAAAAGAATGTTTAAATCGTATCATGACATTAATTGCTACAACCTGCTATTTACAATTAATATTTACATAATCGTCCATCACCGAACAGAAATTAATGCAATATTTTAATTGAAATCAGTCTCAAATAAACAGTTTATTAACCCGTAGTGAATTACTTTTAAAATTGTATATTTTATATCTGACAGTTTCAATATTTACAATCAAGTCTGTATCACTCGTCCATTCAGTCGCACCTCTTCCGTCCAGATAACAGCAGTGTTTTCTCTCCGGAATGTTCTAGAGCGCACCGAGCGCTCCCGTAGGCAGAGGCCCTTCACTCGTCGTAGGGGAGCGTGGGGGAATTGCGGACGCGGGGTAAAGACGGACTAGCAAGTATCTACTCATTCCCTCCCCCCGCGGCAGCCGNGTGGGGGAATTGCGGACGCGGGGTAAAGACGGACTAGCAAGTATCTACTCATTCCCTCCCCCCGCGGCAGCCCGGTGCTGTCACCTGTTTCTTTCCGCCATTTTAGTGCCACGCAAAAACTTACGACAGCCGGCTGCGCACAGTTTGAAAGGTAGGTAAAATTTAAACAAAAAGTGTATATTGATCTAATTGTTAGTGTTTTTTAATTCGAGGGACAGGTCTGTATACTAAGTGATGGTAAAAAGTGATATTTTCTATGGATAGCTTTGTCAATGGAGTTTGAATCGCCAATGTTTGTTTTTATGGAACGTTTTCATAACCTACAAATTTCTCTCTTTGATTTTAAAATACCCAGTTGGGTTAATTGCGGACAAGCCTTGCGGGGTAAATACGGACGTCCGCAATTACCCCTAATTCGATAAACTATTATGAAATTAATCAATAACTGCTCATTTTCAGATGCCTCGGAAATATATAAGAAAAAAAGAACAATCATACACCATCGAATCATTACAAAAAGCTGTGCAAGAATTAAAAGACCAGAAGATAACTTTTCGTCAGGCGGAAGAAAAACATGGTATTCCCAGAGCTACTTTGTTACTGGTTCACTTTTTTCCGTCACAAAGATGTTATGGTTTCTCAGGTAAGAAATCTGTTTTTAACGAAGTACAAGAAAACGAACTGGTTGATTTTATTTTAAAGTCATGTAAGGCTTTCTTTGGGATAACAATACCTACTCTGAGAAAGATAGCTTTCGATTTTGCCACCGCAAATAACATAAAACATAATTTCAATAAAGAAACTGGTATGGCAGGAATGGATTGGTATTACAATTTTTTGGCTAGACATCCAAATATATCACTTCGAAGGCCTGAAGCTACTTCCATAAATAGAATTACCGCATTTAATGAAGAAGAAACCGATATATTTTTTGTAAATCTGAAAGCTCTCATGATTAAATACAAATTTAAATCTGATTCAATTTACAATATAGATGAAACTGGAATTAGTACGGTACAACGCAATTCCAGGATCCTTGCACCAAAGGGGCTAAAACAGGTTGGAAAATGTACCAGTGCAGAACGTGGTTCTTTAACTACAGTTGTGAATTGCTTTAATGCTGGAGGCTCGTACATTCCCCCATTTTTTATCTTTAAAAGAAAAAGGATGAATGCTCAGCTTATGAAAGACAGTAATAGCAACATGATAGCTTGTGTTTCAGACTCTGGTTGGATCAATGAATCAATATTTGTTGATTGGCTCCAGCATTTTAAAGAATTCGCTAAACCATCGGCTGACAATCCCGTTTTGTTAGTTCTAGACAACCACGAGAGCCATATTAGTCTGAAAGTTTACGAGTTTTGTCGTAAAAATTGTATCCATGTTTTGACATTGCCTCCACATACATCGCATAGAATGCAGCCATTAGACTTGACCTTTCATGGACCAGTAAAAACAGCATACAACAGAGAGTGTGAAACCTATATGGTTAACCATCCGGGAGCAAAAATTACAGCATTTGATATTGTTGGTCTTTATACAAAAGCTTTTAACCGATGCTCGTCTATTGATAAAGCTATAAATGGCTTCAAGAGTGCTGGAATTTTCCCAGTTGATCAAGATAAATTCAAGGGCACTTTCGAAAGTTTCGGTGATATAATTACACCAGAAACTCCATGTGATACCAGCCATGTGAGTCCTGATCATAACAGCCAAAGAGAGTTTCATAGCGAATCTCAAATTAGTGATGCAGCTAATAACAGCATTCCTAGTGAAGTAAGATCTCAACAAGAGTCTCAGCCCTCTAGTAACATAAACATTATCGATGAATCCGTTCCCGATGTACCTGATCAAGACGAAATAAATGAAAATAATGCTATAAGTGAAGCTGATTTAAACCAAAGTACGACAAGTCAAACTAGTCAATCTTCATCAGTACCGCTTAGTGATTTAATAAAGGTCCCAACTCTACAAATTCATCGTAGCAAACGGGCAGTAAACAAAAAGCATTCCATCATTTTTACCAGCACACCGGAAAAAAAGAATCTAGAAGAAAAGGAACAATGCTGTAATCTGTTCTTTTCTTTTCAAGTTCTTTTGCTTTTATTTACTACATCTAATAAGCTAAAAAAGTAAAAAATGTCTACAGGAAAAGGATCAAAGGGTGTAAGAAATCTAAATAATTTTGAAAATGAAAGAAATGATGATTACTTTTGCATTTATTGTCAAGAAAAGTACAGTGATCCACCCGTCGAAGACTGGATTATGTGTTCAAAGTGTAACAAGTGGGCTCATGAGAACTGCACTGCAGGAAGTTCTTCTAAAGGCTTTACTTGTGATTTTTGTCTATGATGTGGACCTAGTCCGTAAATACCCCATGCTGTCCGTAATTAACCCAGGGTCAGTCCGGATTTACCCCGAGTGCTACGGGTAATTACGGACAGACAAGGTTTTGTTTTTGCTAAAAATATTGTATTTGTTGATTGATCTCGTTTAATAAGTATAATTGTTTTTGTAGTTGTATAACTAAAGATTAATAATTAATAAAGACAGACTGATTATTACTGATAGTACGAATGTTGTGCGTTATTTCCCTTCAGTGTCCGCAATTCCCCCATCCTCCCCTACACCTCGTCTCCACAGCAGTCGTACACTCTCGCTCGTAGCCCCGCACACGCACTCGTCCGCCGTCGGCTATCTTCGCCAACGTCCCGGTCTTCGTTCACCATTCCCCGCACTTCGCCAGATGGGTATCACTGACTGCCGACCTTCAGGATGCAGTTGTATTTATAGGGCAGGCGTGCTGGGCAAAGAACCTTCTTCACCCGCCGGGTTGCACCGTGAGAGGTGACGTCCAGAAAGTTTGTGAAAATGCTTTCAATTCGCTNGGGGGGGGGGAGACAGCCCAGTTCAGCTGTCAATCATTCCCCCCACTGACTTGGCGACGTAGCGTAGACTGGGGCGCCTGGGGGGAGATGTGGGTCGTGGGGAGTCATCCCCCACAGCGTCGAGACACTGGCCGCGTATAACACAGATAAGACAGCACCCAGCACGGGAGTACGCGAGTAATAATACAGACACAATTGATGTCAAAACTAAATTTTGGCAAGGGGCGCTTTTTGCAGCACCAAAACCACCCATTCCCGTAGACATTGTCACACACTTTTTTTTTTCGAAACGAAAAAAACTCCAACGACCATGCCTGACAAAGATACGGAACTGGCGAATTTGTCCTGACTGCAATGAACTCGTCGTCCACGCCAGATGACCCACGCACCGCCGGCAAAACAAGCATTGTCCGAGTGGAAGAAAACCCTTGTTTTCCGCCTGCACATGAGAGAGTATCGTATAGCGCTAGGAAGTGACGAGGTATTTTTTTCTTGAGGCGCCCCTCTCCGCGGGCGACGGCGAGATCGGAGAGAATGTGGAGGGAAAGGATTACCACCCCCCCTCCCAACCAAACCATCGGTGCGGCGGCGGCTGTTAGGGCAAGAAACCCGCGGAGCGCTGGCGGAGAAAGCCACGGCTTGTTGACACTGGAACACTAAACTGTGGAGCGGGCCAGCCCCTCGCTCGTCGACCTCCCCCGGCCTTGCAGTCCCTGTTGACTCGGGCTGCCGCTTTCCCAGGAGGGCGACCGTCGACCGCCATCTCCCCGGGTCTGCCGCGGCGACCAGCCCCGTCGTACGTCTGTGCCGGCCGTCCTGCTTGAATATTGACACATTAAGGCTTCCGCCTACCTGGTGCTTCAACCGCGTTGCAGAGTGTTTGGAATAGACGTTTTTCCACGAAACTATTAAACGTGCGTCCAATGTGCTGATCTACGAAAGGAACACACTTCAGCCGAGTGCTGTAGAGCACTTACAAAATGTCACGCACGTTAGAAACACCGTTTCAGAGTTACTCCAACGCGGCTCAGAACAGCTTATTCAAAGCGCTGTATCTCGAAATATACGCGTCAAATATATACAAAACTACTCAATGGCCTTGCATTGAACCTTCCTACAGACTTTCCACCAATAAAATAATAACGTCCCCGCTGAAAGTGTGATACGTACACGCAGTGCGACTAGAACACTGCGCGTCAGTTCATAACAGCCTTGCGCTTTGCGGCGATGGTGTACTTGATACGCGTGGCAGTGTCGCCCTTATCGCACCCGCGCTTCTCGGCTTCAAACGGGGAAAAAAGCTCCAGGTAGGCGGGTTCTAGATCTCGAAATACGTACGCTCTAAAGCCGACTGTTACACACTCATCACTTGCTTCATCGCCCCTACGCGCTAGGCGCTCAATTGGCGTGCGGTCTTTCCATTGGCGACTCGCCTCTGCGTGACTTTAAGCGGTGACCCTATATATTTGTAGCACGCGAATTAAAATAAAAGAATGGCGCGGGTCTAAAAACTACTCTGAAATTCGGGTATAGAAAATTTAGCGGTTAAAACTGGTCCTGTAAAAACAGTTTTAATCATTTTCACGCCCTAAAAAAATTTGAAACGGGAACGTGAGAATTGTCTTCCGGCACTAAAAGTTTCTAAAATGCTTTTAGTATTTAGACACCACTAAAAAATATCCAATCTTTTTTAATCACGTGTTTTCTACTAAATCTCTGCAACGCACTTCATACGCCATTCTAAATTGAATTTTTATCACAAGTTGTGCACTAAGATGATATAAAAAGAGTTCCGCGCGTATTCGTGGGATGTTTTCTTGTAAAGGTAAACAATGGACGAGCAAGGTGGGCTTACTCAAGACGAACGTTATGAAATTACAATTATTGCTGTCCGCGTTCGGCCAAAACTGTTTAAGATAAAGGATGAAAATTTCGAAAACGTCAAGTTCAAAGAAAATTCCTGAATGTCGAACGACGAATACATTTAAGATCAAACAATTATATCATATAAATAAATAATCATTGTTAGCACTTATATCGCAAACATAAAAAAACTACATGTACTTACAACAATATCAAAATCAACACCACGCAACATTAAATAGAGCGCCTATATGTTGCAGCTCTGAATTAACTGGTGTCAAGATTCTGAAAGCTCACTTTCGAACAACGCAACTGTAGGCCACATTCGAGCTGCGTCAATGTAACGTCGCTTGGTGTTGGGATTGTGATTCTTCGACGTCGACAGGTACGGCCGATTGTATACGGGCCTTTATCCAAGGACAAAAGTCTATTTTCGCTAACAGCAACCCTACATTATCCCACCCAGATCCATTACAGGAAAACTCTTTTAACCTCCGCGTCTGTCACGCATTCTTTGCTTTGTTGACGTGTGCGCATGTCTAAATTGTGGCCATGACACAAGACAACCATATCTCAACTGCGATACATGCGTTCCTTATAATAATCGTGACCTAAAGTGAATAGGGTTACTCTAAGACACATCCCATGCTTCTACCACGAATTTAGCTATTAAAATGTGTGCCTGGGGGGAGGGGAGGGGACATAAATGCTAGGAGGTCCAAGCTTCTCCTCAAGGCTGGCGCTCAATTAATATTACCGCCAAAACGCTGCAATAGCACCAAGGCCACCTCTCCGTGTTCCAACATCAAACTGCTTCCCTGCCAATAGCATTATAAAAAACAATGTTGGTAGGACTTGAAGTTAGAATAGTCCAGGTAACTATGTACTTTGAAACATTTCTGCACTTCTTTGACGTAGTTTTGGTGTAAATCCATGTATAACATGAAGTGCCCCGACTGACAGTCAGTCAACGCACAGCCAAAACCACTGGACGCAAAAGCATGAAAATTTTGGAATGGCTTCTTACCCTTAGGGCGTAGGCACCCACTAAGAAAGAACTTTTTGAAATTCAACCCCTAAGAACGTGAAAAGGTGTAGAATGTGTTTTCGGGAGCTCCTCAATAGTTCAAAAGATAGCCTATACAAATACAGGATTTTTTTTAATTCAACCCTTTAGAGATCGAAACGGGGTAAAATTTGTTTTCATAGAATCTTCAGTACAACCTGATAAAGGTATCGTTATGCGCTTTGCTTTAAAATGTTGGCTATGTAAATACATTAATATTTATTTCAGGATTTCTATAAATTCAAATCCCTAAGAAGGTAAAAAAAAATTCCAATGTGTTCCCGATTATACGTTACATATATTATAATATTTTCATGCATGTAGCCTTCAAACCAATATGTTTTGTAAAAACCTAGCAAACAAAAAAAGTATGAATAGAAATATAACCTGTCTGAAACTTTTCTCTTATTGAGAAAAAGAGTTTTATTTTCCTTACAGTTGCAGAAAAAAGTTGTCAGAACTGAGCAGGATCAATAATTAAATAGCTTAGTTTTGTAGTATGCACAGTCAATAAAATATATCGTGCTCTGTTCTTTTCATTGTGAGGTTCTATATACATGTTTAAATCACATTTTATACTGTGAATAACAACTTCATATGTCATTTTCAATGAAGAGTGAAATGGGATATAGTGCTCATTTCAGCTTCACAGTAACACACCGTTGTGCCGTAACATTTAATTGGTTTCTTGCAAACAGAACTGTCATCGGTCATAACTATAAATTTGCGAAATATTTTTTTGGGAGGGGTCATTGTCCCATTGTGCCGATGCAAGGCTGGGCTTTTGATTCGTGACACTGGCGAAGGGCTCTGTGTAATCATAGTTTTAGGAAAAAAAAATTAAATTAATCAAATAAAATAGGTATTTTTTACAATGCTTCCGTTATTTCATTTCAGTTTTAAAACATTCATAGAACAGTTTAATGTAAGTGTGAGGGTTTTGGGAGGGGTCATTATCCCTGTGACACGTCTTCTGGATCCGCCCCTGAATCCCCCTCAAGGTCTGTTTTGCTATTACTATAAATGAGGCCCAGGGACAGTCGTTAAAGGTGGCAGGGAGAGATTTGATAGAGGACTGCTTCTCACATGGGCAACTCTACGTGGCCTGCTCCAGAGTAAGCACACCTAGCAACTGGTAAGCTTAACACCTTAGGCCAGGCCCAAGTAGCAAACAACAAGTAGATAACAGTTGACCAACTCTTGGCAGTGGTGGCAAACGTTCCCATTCATGGCTGTCAGCGTTGCTTATATGGCTGACGAACAGGTCATATCAATGACAGTGACATTACCTATTTTTTTTAATTGCCGTAATGTGAGCCAACGCTTTCACAATGATTGTTAGAATTCAACAGAAGCTCCACAATTAGACGACAGACAAAATGCTAATGTTACTAACTGCGGGGAAAATATTAGCAGCACATCTACGGGCTGTTTATGGCATATCAACTGTTACTTACTGTTGTGGGCGTATTAGTAGCATGCTCAGAGGCTTACTTATGCCACGCCATCTGTTGCCTACTGCTGGGGGCATAATAGCAGCAAGCTGCATAGGAGCCATTTATAGCATGCAAACAGGGTATTTTAAACAAAAAACATAAATCCCTCGTGTCTAAAGAAAATTTAATAATGAAACTTTCGTGTGTGTAAAGAATTCAGATTAAATTTAGATATTATTTATGAACACATAGTAGAGTGGTTAGTAGCATTATAGGCTGTAAACTCACAGGTTATGAGTCCGATTCCATCTTCTTCCAAAGAAATTAACCACTTGCCGAATGATCGTAAAGATAACATGTGTGAAGATGGAAAGTTAGTTTTTATTTGGGCGACACGAGTTATTTTTTGGTTTTGAAAGTGCATGGTAAGCTGCTTTAAAGTGGGCCACAGGTGGTCAACAGCTGGATTGTAAGTGTCAAATAGTTTGGCTACTAACAAGTAGTCAATAGTTGGGCCACAAATGGCTCGTCAATAGTTGGTTAACTTATGGCAGGCCCGAAGCAGTATGCCCGTGGGCCACTGCTGGCACCACTCGTGGTCCACTGATGGTACAGGCATGCTTGGGGTAGAGTCGGCTATGCAGAACCGGGCCACTTAATGACAGATTGAATTCGGCCACATGCAAGTTATCTGAACAGTGGTCCAGATGTGGCCAACCGCGCACGACATTCAAGAGGCATCATGTGGGCCACGTGAATCTGCGGGTGCATTACGGAGGTTGACTCATTGTGGAAACCGATTGTGGGGGGTACTCGTGTACAAGAAGATTTGCACAAGTGGACAAACTGACTTTTGCTACTTGAGGAACCACTAATGTGGTGTACAAGGATGTACTCTGGTAAAGGAAATTAGTAGCTAATTTGTGTAGTATACTCGGGGGACGCCGCGGGTAGAAAGTTATATTATCAAGTTGGTCACTATATATTGTACATATAAAAGAGTGTATGTGCTGAAAAAATACAAGAAACCTACACGTATATCACTGTTAGCCATGTCATTTCGACAGCTGTATTGGCAGTGGGTGAATCTATGTTTCGGACAAGCGCTGAAGACGAACATCAGTCAAGGAACGAAGAAAACACCTCGAATTGTAGTCATCTTAACAACACTATTAATCCACATGGCAGTCAATCGAACCGCAACACAGAAGAAAATTCGTTCTGATGTACTTACACGGCCAGTTTACTTTGAAGAAGTGACTTTGATCGCAACAAATTCGAAGACAAATTAACTGTGTACAGAGCAGAACATGTTTGAAGTGAATTAATTATATCCCACGTACCCGCGGCCCATTCTTTTATAATTAGGATGGTTCGCGTCCACATTTGAAAAAATTAAATGGTGAAAAAAATCTCAGCCATAAACTGCACGTAAGCCTATTTAAATGTTAATGATAACATTGGCAAAGTTGACCACGAACTGGAATAAGCAGCTGTGTTTAAAACACCTTACGAAAAAAAATATTTTTAAACACGTTCCCACTTAACTCGATTTTTATTGTTAGAAAAATAGTTTATGCAATAGTAACATATACATTTATTTTTCTTATAGTTAAAATTGACATACGAATGGGATGTTGTGTGAACGATAATAACACACGGAAATTCTAAAGTGAAAAGGGATTTCAATTCTACTCAAACCGTGAACAACTATAACAACCTTAAAAGGAAATGAGGAGTAGAGTGTGCATGCTATTTTCGCAGTAACTAATTCCCGATTCCAAACACTGAATACTTTATCTTACTACAGGTGCTGGCAGTCCTGTCAAAACCACATGGTTTAAACTCTCGGTTAACACATCTGTTTACTACAGACCGAGATTAAATGTAACGAAGATAAATCTAAACACAAATATGGCATTTCTGTCATGAAAGGTCGGGTCACTCGAGGTCTGTTGGAAAACTAAATGCAAACAAACTTCAATTCACTGTTTTGAGTAAACGAACGAGAAAAGTATGAAGTATAGGAAAGGCATGAAACCAATGTTGCAGACATGCGCAGAAGATTAAAACAACCTAGCTCTATTTTAAATAAATGAAACGTCATAAATTTTACTCTGATGGTTATTGACGTTTATGCAGTTCACACAATTTACACAGCAGATACAAGAAACAGTTGTAATACAACGAGCCAGAAAGACCGCGAGAATAGCTGTTTCGTGTGTGAGAACTACATAAACGTCAATAAATCTGAGAGGAAAATCGGCGACGCTTCATTTGTTTTTGGTAAGGACACCTTTATTTACGAACTTTTCTTATGCTTCTGCACCGAATGAGTGAATCGAGCAGTGCTTCAGTTGTCTCTGGTTATTGACGACAAATGCTGCAAGCGTTAAATACTGAGTTAACAGGGAGCTGTACCGGGATGGTAGACCTGCCAACAAAAAATTTCTACCAGTAAGATTTAAAAATTAATTAATTAACGTGTAAACCAAGCACGGCATTTCAAGAACCTAAATTAAGCTCGATTATAGTTAAGAGTGCACAAAAATCCAAAACAATCTGCATCATAACCATACAATAGTTTTACCGAAAATAATTTTTAGATTAATATTATTAGCGTATTATTCATTACATCATCTATACCAAATATCAATTTTCTTAATGCTAACTGATATTTTGTAAAAACACGTAGCAACTGTAAACCAACTTTGGGCAGAGTTTAACTGTGAATAATAAGTAAATATATAAATAAAGTTGGCAGATCCGTGATCGAGCTGTCATCTCTAACTCAGTACAGAGGAGGATAGTGTTGCAGGAATACGATGGGGGGAGACGTGTTTGCTTTTACCCCCGTCCCTCATCGAAGTATTCTTACACCGACGTCTACGCAGCATGTCGCTAGAGCTGACAGTCGTGGAGGAAGGTATGAGGGTTGCAGAGGGGTGGTGGTGCACTCCATATCTGCACGGCGAGTCCCCCAAGAGTAAACAGTTTCGCCAGTAAGGAAGCCCTGCAATGGGGTGGGATGGGGGTGGTGTGTTTCACTGTAGCCTTAGGACCGGAGGGGGGGGAGGGTTTGACTGCGAGTGACAGCTTCTTCTGTGACAGATCAATATTGCAACAGCGCAGCATCCCCAGAGAGAACAATTCCCAGCTTGGCTTCAGTACCTCCACCCCCGAGAACTTGACGAGTTGAGTACGTGTGTGTGTGTGTCTGTGTGTGTGTGTGTGTGCCATTGTGGACGTACACTGATGCTCATGTATCATGAGAATAAGTTATGGGGAGGGGCTAAAACGGTGATTGGTAGGGTAAGTTTATTCTACATTTACGGCATGTCAGCGACTTTGGCCACTCGGATCCCCGTAAAATATCGTAAAAAAATAATACATTTTAAGTTGAAAATCTAATACAAAACAGAAAAAAAAAAATTACAAAAAGGTTAAACATGCCCAAACCNACTCGGATCCCCGTAAAATATCGTAAAAAAATAATACATTTTAAGTTGAAAATCTAATACAAAACAGAAAAAAAAAATTACAAAAAGGTTAAACATGCCCAAACCAGCTAAAACTAAATATAGCCTAAGGTAACTTTAACATTAAAAAACTCAACTAGAATACACATAACGTATTCTTACATTTCCGCACGACTGTTCTAACACAACGATATTTATATGAGAAGACATTGTTAAAAGATGTATAGTTTACACTAACTAGTTTTATGTACACAGGTTTATCCCAGCTAGGAAGTAGTTTATAAAAAAATTTCATCAGTGTAAACAAGTAATTTAATAGTTTAAAAGTTGGTATACAGTAAATGGGGTCTTTTAGGAAACTATTTATTAATAAATTTTCGATTTATATTGGATTGCAGTTTGTTGGGCATGCCCAGGACGAATTTCAACAGTAGAATGATTATGTATGTACGAAGCCATCGGTGCCTGGAGGCGGAGCTTCGGAGCTGTTCATGCTCTGTCATTCTGGTACCCTGGCAGCCATCTTGTCAGCCATGATGGATGTCGGTGACCCCGGCCTTGACCTTCAAATTTGACACCGGTGACCTTTCAACTTGATAACCCAACACAATTAAAAAAATTATAATTAAAAACTATAAAAATGTTTTTATTAAAAATATTATTATAAAATTATTTAAAAAAACTTACATTTCCAGAGGTTCCCCAGCACTATGTCAAGCAGGCGACGGATCCCCTCCTACCAATCACATTGTCTTAACATTCCCCCCTCTCCCCCCATAATCATTCTATCGTATGCAGCCATCATCTTGGATTTTATACGTTTACTTTTACATCACCTAAGTGGCGCTAGTGTATTAATAATCGATATCGCCACCAAGAAAGATATCGATTCAGCCACCAGGTGGTAGAAATAAACCACCACGGGTAAGAACCTTATTCAGAGCCTTGAGAAAGTAGGTCCTCTTAGTATAGTTGCGTATATGTCGCACACGAAAGAGTTCGGGGCTCCAATTCGCTGTGAACCCTTTCTCGAAGAAACCTTTCTGATTGGAGATGCGCACCAGGTGGCCAACCTTGGCTATAGGATTGTATGGGTCCCTATTGTTCATGTCATTGTACAATGTTCAAAGCATGGAGTTGTCTTTCAAGTATTGGAGCTTCATACGAATGGTAGAGTGAACGGTAGAATTGTACTCGCGAACGAGTTTTGGGAGTATATGCAAATTACTTGTAGTTGTGTCATTCGCAGCGAAATGCCTCCACATTATGCCCACCAAAGTCCTGTCGAACCTCTCGAAGATCGGAGCTTCGAGATTGCTGTTCCTTAAATAATAATTTATGTTATGCTTCTTCATCAGTGCCTTTAACTTCGCATTGTAGAATACATTGCCCTGGTCGGTTTGCAGATTAGTCGAGATGCATCCTTCGCACAATACATCCGCCATGACCTCGGTGACATGATGAGCATTATGCGACTTGACAGGCCTACTCCAGGCGAATTTACTATAAGCATAGATGACGGTTAACATGTATTTATAGCCCTTGTTGACCCGAGCATATGGTATAATCTCCACGAGGTCGGCTTGAAATAGGTCGTTAATTCGACACATCACGACCTTGCGGCGGCGGTAGTTACGTCTCGCAGATGTGTGCAGCTCATTGGCGATTCCCAATCGACTCATTCTATGTAGCCTCCCTCCTTCAGTTCTTCCACGATTGAAATTATCTCGTTAGCGTGGGAGTAATTTCGAACCCTTTGCGAAGCGAGAAGTTGTTGCAGCCTATCGACTAACTCGTTCGGATCGTCCCAGGATATGTAGTCGGTGTTACTGTCGTCGTCTATCTTCTTCAGAATTTCACTGCTTTTCAGTGCTAGGCGGCTAAAGGAGTCTGCGAGATTGTCGATTATTTATTGATCTTTGTCCTTATAAACACCTGTCTCAGGATTGTTATCTTGGTAAAGTACATGTGTATATTCGAGCAAATTCTTTTATTCCAGAAGGCCGGATTTTGTAAACTCCCTGGGCTCCTTGCATAAAAGAAATTCGTAAAGCCCTAGGTTTCCACATGTCTTGTAATCGCCAACTTGGATGATCCCACCAGGTAGATACTCTATTTCATCAGCCCCAACGAACCATTTATCATTATGTCTGTATACACCATATGTCGTATCATTATTACGAGATGTGACGATCGTAGGTAGCGACGAACCAGAGCATCGGGTTTTGAAGACTCTCTTCCATACCTTTTTCTTGTGTGGCAAATCCACATCCGATCAATCGTCCCGATCTGTTTGTACATCATTATGTTTTCTCTTTTTCATAGGCTCAGTGGTATCGTCGATTTCAGTCTTCACGATTATGGGAGATCCATTTCTCTCCCTGAACACTTTGTAACGTTGCACGCACACAGTTACAAAGTTATAGCCGGCTTTACGTTGCCACTCAGCGATAACTTTCCACTCGACTAGCTCAAGACGGAGTAACACGAGACTCTGTAAAATGGATGCCAATTGAATATGAAATAAAGTCAAGTTCTGGTGTATTTGTTCTATAATTTTATTTAACAGTTAAGTGACACATTTCACATCCGAAGTTCAGAGTATGCAGAGTACGAACCATTCACAGATAAACAGACACGTGCCGAATAGAGCCACAGTCGTTTACGAATTATTTCAGTTCATAAAACTTGCCTGAAGAAATAACAAATATAGCGACCACACACACCGGCGGAGAAATAATCTAGTGAGGTTTAGTGTGCCGGTGTGGGGGTTAGCGTCATGCCCGACGCGGCCTAGGCGAGCAGAAAACTGCTTGGTATCAACTGAACTGAGTGGTGACTGACTTCCAACTGACTTCTATCCACTGCCGATATCCACTGACCGAAGGCGACAGGCATACATGTACTTGTGCTGCCTATCGCCCCCCTCTCCTCAGATAAGGGCCTGGCACTGCCACGCACGCTCTTCCTTTGTTATCGAAACTGCATTGTACAAAACTAAAACTGTCAACGCACTCTGAAAGTTTCTAAATAATGCTGACGCTTAACAAAAACTCCAAATTTTGAAACGAAATGGCAAACGTATGCCCGATAAACGAATTATCACGGTAAACGAATCACCACAGCTTTTATTTTGAAACCCGATAAAAATATTATGAAGCTTACAAAAGCGAAAGAAAAATGAAACACGTGTCCCGAAAATTAAGAATACTGCATCATTACAACTTCAAGACGAGTACTGGGCACAAAAATTTCTTAATTTATAAGGTTGCATGAAATTTTGGCTCTCTTGGCGAGAAAAATATTCGAGCGAACATACTGTATAGACCGATGCAGGTCGCTGGCAACGTCCGACATCGCACTGAATAATTTTTTTTTACTGTTGCTGTCTTTTATACGTTTAGTTTTGGGCCTCCACCAAAATACTTTCTATCTTGCCCAGGCTTTCGCTGTTGACATTCAATATGTCCTTGCTGTAATTGTAATCTGATAGCCTCATGTCCGTATTGACATGATCGTCGTAAACATGCCGTATATTCATATCGTCAATGCGAAACAGCACCAACATGTTTGCATTGTCGCAGAGCATCTGTTTGGGTATGTGCAAATAAGTCTGTGCCGAGGTACACGCAGTACATCTTCGCGTACCATCCCATGCTAAAGTACTGCTGGATGCACCTCTGTTTCTCGCAAACAATGTCATCGAAGACAAATATAGAGTTTGCCAATTATTTGCTAGGAGTCACGATGAATTCATTATCACTGCAAGGGAAATAACCGACGCCATCCACGGACTGTAATACTCATGCCAGTCGTTAGTATATCGGTTGCTGGAGCAATTTTGAATATAGGCACTTGTTCTCGAACCATTGGCAATTCTCTTCTTTCAGCAGTGTCAGTAGGATGCATTTGTTGCAATTTGATGGATCCGCAATGATGCACCGCTCTGTATTCGGAATTAGTCTTCCATGCCATGCCTGATGGAAGATATCTTCATCTTCAGCATGAATGCCTAACTGTAGTGCTACCAGCAGTGCATGTGGTGCTAACTGTGGTGCATGCAGTGATAATTGTGGTGAATGCTGTGATAACTGTGGTGAATGTGGTGCTAACTGCAGAGTGTGCAGTGCTAACTTCAGTGTGTGCGATGCTGATTGCAGTTGCAGAGAAACAGTGCTACAAGTTTTATAATGTCTTTTAAAAATATCACTCCGAGTAAACTATATCTAGGAGAGAATGAACTGAAATGCAATACTTGGAACTTTTCATTCTGCAGGTCGTTATTTCATGTCGACGCCCCCTGTGCAGAGCTGTAAATTTTTTACCGCAGGAGAGACAAACCAGAAGCAACATTAACATTTTACATCTGCATTATTCTAAGTCTAAAATGAAACTGAAACAAAAAAGTTTAAAACGGGCATATTTGTACTATTCTCGGTTAGTTCACCGCGATGCTCCGAAGAGGTAAGACCATAGCTGGAAGAGGGATCGTCGATACACTGGTAAATAATCTACTATTCGAGATGCACCTTCCTAGATATAAGTTCTGCTGGCCAGGGACCACGCTACCTAAAAGGCTTACATGGTGACACAGGTATCAATACACTGGATGAGGCATGCATGCAGCACGACATCGCCTATTCCCAGCACAAGGATATGCAAGCCAGGCACCAGGCAGACAAGATACTTGCACAGAAGGCCGACGAGATGAGAAAATTACCAGACACCAGATTCGGAGAAAAAAGAGCCGCCTGGGGCATATCCAACATGATGAAGGCCAAGATGACAGGTTAAAATGGGAACTGGTACAAAGAGCAAGAGAAAGGCACAAGTGAAACGAAAACCAGTGGCAAAGGGATGGAAAGCATGCAAGTCCAAGAAAACATATACCGGCTCATTTTTTCCATTGCTTTTGCCCACACTCGGGGCCCTTGGGGGCCTATTCGGAGCCACGAGTGGTATAGTCTGAGCCATCGACACAACATCGAATGAACTTAGGCAGTTTCCGTGGCATAAAGACACAATGCAAATATGGAAGCTATCGCCATGGATAAAAAAAAAGCCAAGGTCTCTACCTAAGACCATACACAGTGGGAGGTGGAAGTGTGAGAAAGCAGCACAGCAGGAAGTGGCAATAAAGAAATATCTACAGGAACGACTGCTCACAAACATGGATTTGTAACTGTTTGCGCTCAAATTGTAAATACCACATTTCAGAGGAGTGTTTGTGAGAGATTCTTTGCCCCCTAAACCCAAGAGAGACAATCATGCTATAATTAATCTGTACACGACAGCCAGGCCCGTTATGCACTGGGTTCCTGATGTAAAATGGGGCAAACATGCAGACAATTATGACAGTTTTGGGAATTTGCATCCTCCACCCAAACTGTGGTGGTACCGGAAAGGAATGAAGGTGACATACAACTATGAGATGGAGCAGATGCATAACACATGGAACTGTGGACATTTGTGTCTTCGCTTCCTGGTTCACTCGTACAAATAATTGTACAAAATGGCTATACATCACCAGGAAACAATTAGTCATGTCGATAATGCTTACCTTGACGAGTCGTAGCTCCAAGCTGCGTGCGTTACGCTTTCCACCACTCGACCTGGAGGGGAAATGATGCATAGACTTTGTCGATTTTCAAATCTACAATGCGATACCGAACATCGATGAATAAAACTGCAAGCTGTACCTCGTAAAGATTGGTAATGTTTCCCATGAGGTGATGCTGCCCATACGTTCTTATGAAAAAGACAACAATGCAAGGCACATTGAAGATTCGATGTCCCCCGACACAGAATTTGAACTATGTGGGAATCCCAATACTCTGAAGAGTGCTATCAGATGCAGCTAAGATATCGACTTTACGAAACTGGATACTATATAACTGATACTGGGGTTCAAGATACGCATCTATGAAACTGGCAAAATACATGAGTATTCGCGCTTCACGGCTTGTAAACATCTTGCCAGCCAATGTGATACAAACATACTGCAATTGAGTGGGTGGCACATGCCTCAATGGCAGGCTGAACTATATACTGTATGAATTTTCCCTTATGGTCCCTTCAGGTTTTGAACTGGTCGTGGCACCGCAAAGCATTCGTCGACCAGCACGGAGAGTTGGTGAACTTACAAAACAAATAAATCACCCTAAACCTGCATTTGAGAAGATGGGAATATGATTTAAAACAACCAGAAGCAATAAAATAAACAGTCATGCAAAACCTGCAATCAGTACGCTGCAGGTCTCCACAGAGTTAACACATTCTAGCACGATTCTCCTGTGCAGTCTCGGCTTCAAAGTCAAACGTCATGGAAGATTACCTAAACATCAAAAAGCTGGTCGTTTTTGAAGACATTGTAATGAAGGTGGAACGTAATGAATACCAGCCTTTTTTGACCAGACAATACACACTACCATTGGAAGTTCGGATAGTGGTCCAACACCAAGATAGCTGCTCTCTTCCTTGCCAGTATTTCCTGCGAATAAGTAGGACTCTTGACGAAAGAAGATGGAGCCAACCTGGCATCGACGAATATAACGAGCAATGGAATTCTACACCTGATCGATCGGATCACGTATTTTCTCAATGGTGTCGAGGTGGACCAGTCGCGAGATGTGGGGAGAACCTCAACGATCAAAAATCACCTTTCGCTCATGCCGAATGAGCTGTCTGCAGCCAAGATGGCAGGCTGGGGAGTCGAAGATGACTACAGTGTTTCTATATATCCTGGAGCCGAGTTCGAAGTGTGCATCCCACTCTCTATGCTATTGGGATTCGCCGAAGGTTACAAACATATTACCTCCAATTCAAAGCAGACTCTGGTGCTGCTACTAGCCAATACATATGCAAGCACCATCATGTGTATGGGAGAAAATCTGGACACAGTGGAACTGAAGCTACTATCTATCGAATGGATGCTGCATCATGTGCAGTTGAGCACTGCTGAATGCATAAAAATGTTGAAGGATGTGGAAGATGGCAAAAACATCGATGTGGCATTCAGGCTGTGGAGTCTCGAGACATACCCTGGATTACCAGGAAACCTGCGCATCAATTGGATGGTGAAGTCCAGCTTTTTTTCTTAGAAACCGAGGTACATCATTGTTGGGATACAGACTGGAATACAGCAGAAGGTGAGAGCGAGCTGTTAGTAGTTAGACACATGTCAAATAGAAAATGTGAAAATATATTTGAATAGCGAAATCTATCTGTATGTTAACATGAACATGAAGGTTGAAAATGGGCAGTACCTGCTGGCATTTCAAATGTAAGCTCAATTCCAAAATGGACGCCTCCAATCCATATACTGAGCCCTGATACTTTCAAGTTTTTTGCACCACTCATCGTATTCGACATGAGTAAACAGGACGAGCATATTACCTCCAATGTAAACGAATACAGGATCCAATTCACTGCACATGGAAATATACCTGCAAACACATTCGCTTTCTGCTTGATACTTTGCGACAAGCTTGTATTGTAGAATTGTCGAGACAAGACCATCAAAGTACTATTGTGAGCGCAGCTGAGAATATATTAATATGTTCATTCACTGTAGCTGTTTAGTCGTCTTCGACAATCGCCAGCTTCAAGATGCAATCTGCAGGGTTTCCAAAGCCTAAATGGCTTCATGCTCAATGAGATCGCAGTATCCTATATCGATGATGGTAAAACACAAACTGTTAACTTCCGACCTCCATACCCCTGGAAACTGTTGGATGAGAAGAGCAAGAAAACGAACACCTGGCTGAGCAAGTACTGCCATGGACTGAAATGGGATGAAGGCAAGATTCCATACCATCAGATGTGAAATATGCTGCATGACTTGCTGATGCAGTACTCGAAGGCCCCGATTTACATAGCTGAACCTAAGCAGAAAAAATGGCTTAACGACTTGTGTAAATTTGAAGTGGAGATAATCGATGTGCAGGCTGAGTATGGATATCCTTCGCTTCGAAAACTCTTTAAAATGTATGGCGTGTCGCACCGTAATGTCTGCGACAGGTCAGAACCAGAATGGGCCTGCGCACTGAAGAACGTGCAGCTGCTACGCAAATCGTGCACCTCAACCTCCGACCAAGAATCGGGTGCCTACAAGTAGATACGAAATCGTCCGAATATACCAGAAATTTTCGACCATTCTTCACATGCATGTAAAGGCAGGAGCATCTCTCCACCTTCAGTTGGCCTCCAGACACCAGATGTAGATGTATGCATCTCATCCTGCGAATGCTTATGTGAGTGTCACACCCGGTCACTCTACCATTGAATATATATATTAGCACACCGACTACCTATGCATGTACACAGAGAGTTGTGATGGTAGTGGCATCCAGCATTGGAGATTTTCGCACATTCCCCTAATGTACCAGCTCATAGCATGTTGCGAGCCTAGAAAGAGCACGGTCTTTAACGTGAGTCCAGCAACACATCTTTCCGCCATCATCGAAAACGTTGTGTCTTTTTCTGCATGCACGAATGCCATCGCCACAGATTGCACAGAGGGAAACTCGCAGCCACCAAATCGATACTGTTGAAGCCTTGAGCCAGACGACCAGAAGTCGGAGAACGCCTCATAGGTGCCATGTGACCATCAGTAGTTCCACGATAGACCTTCCGATGAATGTGCTTCTAGCTCCAGAAATGAGCCCACACCTACTCGTCGATGTCGTCGCCCAGCAAGGTTGGCTGATGCTGGTTCCGCCACTGGTAGATCTGGTGTTGATGAGCCAGATGTTGGTACTACAGTCATAGAGCCATTGATAGAAGAGGAGCCTGGTCTACGCAATGATAATGCAGTGGATGGTGAATCGGAGACAAGTATTGCTGCTTGTGTCGAAGGTCTTTGTAGTGACCCTGAGATTTGTGCAACCCTTAATAGTGCTGCTGCTTACCCACATAGCTGAATTGCTTAACCTTTTACAAGATACCCTAAAATCATAATTGCATATCTAGAGATTTAAAAAAACATAATTTGGACTCTGAGGAAGATTTTAAATAATACGATATCGATTTTGTGTCGACTACGTATATTTTATTATCTGATAAATAAATTTTGTGTAAAAAATATTTGTATTCATTTTTATTTTTTACCTCTACATAATTGTTATGCTGATATTAAAAAAAAAAAATATTCGAAATATTGCTTTGAGTATGAATAAAGTCAATTGAAAGGAAATGTAAACACTACATAGCTCATACATGTATTGGTATAAGACTTATTCAGGTCGAACCCTGTTGGTGTTCGCATAGATGATCTTGTGAATATACGCAGTCATTTAGGTTGAAACATGTAGTGGTTGGGTGGGATGACAGGAAGGATGGCAGTCATGCAAGGGTAAAGAGGGGTAGGGGATGCGATTGGTATAAATAATGGCACCTTGTGTAGGGACCTGAAGTTGGTTGATGGAAGAGTTTGGATCGTCTCATCTAGCTTCTGCAGCTTTGCATCTAAGTCTTGTTCGGCATCTGCGATGTTTACGGACACTCCAGAGCTAGTGGTATCTACGGCATGGCCATCGAATTCTTCGGGAGTGGTACCAGCAGTGCTAACGACTTATTCGAGCGGTATGTCTATAGTAGCATCACCACCGACCTCTTCGAATGTGCTGCCTACAGTTGCACCACTGCCAACTTCTATGGGCATGGTACCAATGTCACCATCGACTTCTTGGGTCTTATGTTCATCCTCCTCATTCATATCATCTACCTCTTCGGCTGAAGCACCTATGTGTATTCTGGAATTTCCAGGGTATTCGAGAATGTTTGGCACAGGACCTGCAGAAGTGAACCCACACACATCACACACAAATTGTGGTGATTATTGTGGTGCATGTGGTGGTGCATTTGGTGCTGATGATGCTGCATGTGGTGCTGATTGTGGCACATGTGGTGTGTGTGGGGTCAGTCTTGTTAAGGGTCAGTCTGACTGGCATCAGTTGTCTGCTTTAAGTGTGACCATAATTTTAAGATGAGCACAGAACTTGTCTGTATGAAACTGTTGATGATACAACTGCATGGTAATGCGATCAAGGAACAAGATGAAATGTCTGGTTGAATTGAGGCATAAAAATGCTTAAATATCAATGATTAAATGTGTTAGTAATTTTATATATATATATATATACACATACATCAACCAATAATTAGGCCAAGAAGATACACATGTTGCCACTGTGGAAAACACTTCGGATTTTTTCATAAGGATGATGCAAGCCAATGGTTGTACGAAGTCTACTGTAGAGCTCAATTTTATAGATGTATCTTCTCCCACTGCTGGAAAGTTACACATAAAACAGTGTTGCTACTGTGGAAAATCTTCAGCAAAAGCTGCCATATTCGGCGACATGGGAGAACTGCCTGTACGAAGTGTCCTTTTCGCACGATGAATCATGAGACAATGGGCACATGCAGTTTATGCAAGGTAATATATTGAAGAACCACATCAAGAACTACAAGGATTCGTCTTTTGAGAGCCAGCAAGTTATGTAGTCAAACCCCCTGCTGCATCGATGGGTACTGGTTCCACAAACAAAATGTATCGAATGTACACTTGCAAGAAGTTCTCGTGAAATCGATGAACTTCAGAATAAACAGTTGTCGGCTCTAAATACTGATGATGACTGCGTGACCCCTGCAAAGAGAAGTAAACTTGACATTGAGGACGAAACAAGAAGTGAAGACGATCACGAAAACAGCATTGGTGAAAATAAATGTGAAGACAGTTCAAGCGCTGAAGACGATGGCTATTTTCTCGATGCACTGGACAGCCCTCGACTTAAATTGCTGCAACGAACGACACGAAGAAGACATAAGTAGCTGAGAATACTGGCTACCTATTTCCCGAAGACCTTAATGAACTTGTTGCTGAACTCAGACATTATTGACTTGAAAAAAAAAACATGGGGAACTCTCTCACATTATTGAGATATCTTTAGTCAATAGCGAACTAAAGGAGAAGGGTTATATCGCATGATGTGATGAACTGCTTTCTTCGAAAATTGTAATTACAAAATAAATACTTTTAATAATAATTGTGTTATAATATTTTTGTGCTGTATCCTTTCATCCCTCGTAACTTGAAAGTGGTTCTATGAGCACTCCTTTACTGAAGTACAGATCTATGTAAAGAATATCAATTAAGTATTTAACAAAAAAATGCATAGATAGTGGACTGCATACAAAATATTAATGCAGTCGTCAAGTACAAATGTGTGGAGACAGTTGGCGAATGAATGTTTTTTAATATGTATGTATGGGGGACAGACGACAAACACATGGACTGATTATTGATTGATGATTGATCGAAATATTAATGAAATGATTTAAAGATTGATGGATAGATTGATAAAAATGGATGGAGAGATTAATAAAAATGAATGGAAAGATTGATAAAAATTGATGGAAAGATTGCTGAGGACTGTGAAAGAAAATGAAATATTGGACAAAAGATTGAAGGGAAGATTGGAAAATTGAGGGGAAATCGGGAAGATTAATGGAAAGCTTGATTGAAATATTGCGAAAGATTGATGGAATTAATGTACGAAGGATAGATGAGAAAATTAGAACATTGAGGGAAAGATGGGAAGATTGGTGGAAAAATTGCTAATATTTGATGGAAAGATTGCTGAAGATTGATGGAAAGATTGCTGAGGAGGAGATTTGCAAAATATTCATGAATGATTGTACGAAAGACTGATGGGAAGATTGGAACATTGAGGGACAGACGGAAAGATTGAGAAAGATTGCAAAAGATTAATGGGCAGATTGGAATATTTATGGAAAGTCTGCGAAAAAATTGATCGATATATTGCGAAAGATTTATGAAAAGATTGCTAAAGATTGAGGGAACAATTACTGAGGAGGAGGAGGAGGATTGCGAAATATTGATGGAATGATTAAAAGATTGAAGGATTGATGTTCTTCAAGAACATCAAACCTTCAATTGTCCAACCGTGGGATATATGACTGCTTATCACCCTCGTGCATTCCAAGTCTCAGGGGACTTGCACTATCGGTATTTCAATTAATGCCAAGTATGACTATAAAAGTTATTTCAGATGCTAATCCATACCATGATTATAACATGACTTGGGCAGGTGTTTGCTACTCGTGTGAAGGGCTTGGATTGGTCATATAGATATTTAAAAAATCTGAGTAGCATACTTATACCTACATAAAAGTCGAGCTGTGTGCATGGTTAAAACATGTATGCGGTTAAGTTTGATAGCAAACAGAACGACATGTGCAACGGGGTATTGTTACACCCTTTTTTCATAAATGTATATCGATTTAATTAATATTTTTAATTTCTTAATTTTTTAGATTTTCTTGGATTTTTTTAGAATTTATTTTTTGGGGTTTAAGGTTAAGGGTCAAGGGACAAGGGCCTAGAGGGCAAGGGTCTAGCAGTCAAGGGTAGATTGTGTTGGATCAAGGGTCAAGTGTCTTCAGTCATGGGAATTTGGTAAGAGTTTTTGAAAATTTTTTGGGATTTTTGTATTTTTTGGGAATTCTTTGTGTTCAAGGTCAATCAAGGTTACGGGGATTGGGTCGAGGTCATCGACATATAACATGGCTGACGAGGATAGTAGGCCGACCTGGCGAGGGTGGGTCGTGTCGGGAACTTATTCGATCCGCCAATCATCGAACTCTTGTCTCCTATGTGTACATTTGTAAATATTTTTTAAAAAATATTTTTTAATTTTTTACAATAAAAAATTAGGAATTTTTTATATAATTTTTTTTTTCAAGGCTATTCGAGGTCACGGGCATTGGGTCAAGGTCAGTCAGATCTAAGATGATGGTCGGGTGACGTCACAACATAACGGCTGGTCGGTGCCTGGCGCCTACTCCAGATTCCCTTGCAAAAGAATTGGCATAATCATTCTATTGCCATCAAAATATATTAAGTATTTCAAATTCTGTTCTTGATTTTATATTTCGAAAATTGATGGAAAGCAAGTCATTCCTATAACCCTTAACCAAATATTATTTTTTAAATTGTGAATGAGAGACGATAAAACTTAGCAGTAGAACAACAGCTCATCATGAGAATACTGATTTTTTTATATTATTTAATTCCACACGTACTCCTGTGTCAGACTGTCGGAATTTCGTTCACACAATAACTTTTTATCAGATTATGTGCTGTCAGATAAGATTGTGTTATATTTCCCTTTGTTCCAGCTTTTAAACAGCGAGGGCCAATTAACAGTCATTTTTCCGTGGCTGCAAAAATTACCTCCTCGTGTCAAGAGTTATTTTATATATTTTTCAACAGGTACTGCCACAAACCCTTGCACACTTACGTCTGCCGCTGCATACATTTTTACCCAAACACCGAATAGCTAGAATCTCTACAGTAAAGTAATATTGTGTGGGAAAATGGAGAAATGAAGGTTTTCATATAACGACAGGAAACATAGAAAGTTAACTTTAATGTACTGTCGATAACTCCTTACTTGCTAGCACGCAACAAAGGAAGAGCCGAATAAGAAGTTTGGATGCGTAGACTCGAAGCCACTTTTGACTGAAAGTAACGTTCCATGGGCACAAAACAGAACCAAGAGCTTCTACCACAATATGTTCACTACCCTGATTTTGTTCCATTCAAGAGTACGAACTTGGAAATTCTACATCGTTACTTGACACGCCTCGTAAGTTATGTTATTATAACATAATTACGACGTTGTACGAAAATAAATGTTCGTTCACATACTTATCACAGCTGTCGGGCGTTGAAGTGAAGTAAACATAAATAACTGAATTAATCAAAATATTCTTCTTCCGCAACAACATATCTCCGTCAAAGCTTCATAGTGCTCTTAGAGGCCGTGGCAGTGTAGTGGTCAGACCATTCGCTTCCCATCAAGGCGAACCAGGTTCCATGCCCGGCGGGGTCTCCCCCGCATATTCGCATGTGGGAATCGTGCCGGACGATGCCACTGTTTGGCGGGTTTTCTCAAATCCCCTTTATCTTGCGATCTGGCACTGCTCCTTTTTCAGCTCGCTTCACCATCATTGACTCTCAAGAGTCGCTCAAATCTCTCGCCATCCGTCTCCCTGCTCTTAATTCTGCCAGTGAATAAATATCACTCTCCTGAAGCGGAGAAGTCCCGGAAGGCACATTCTACATTATCCGATACTTCCGTCAAGAAGTGACTCGGATGCAGTCTGATGGTGACAGGTCCGGAGAGTACGGAAGCTGCTGGATCACTTCATACATCAGGTCGCTCAGCCTCCGTTTCGTAAATTTGTAACGTCCAGCGATTGTTTTTAAAGAATTCTTACCCACATTGACCGGCGCCGTCTACTTTTCTCATCTAGGATAAACTTGTCATCGCCACTGAAATTTTACTGTTAAGTTAAGTCTACGAACCGTGCGCCACATATCTCAGGTTGAACTTGTGCAACAGAATAACCATTAAATCATGCCGTTTCCCCATGTTACACAGAGCACTGTAACACGTCCTACGACACCTGAAACTGCGATAAGAACGGCGTGAAGGCTTTCTCTTTTTGTTAACTTTAACCATTGGGTCAAATCAGGGTTTCGTCGGTCCCGCACAACACGGGGTATGTAGAGTTGAGTACAGAGTGGAATTCGGCTATTTATTTTCCAACATCCTGGCATTCACAAGAAATTGCTGGGCCCAAAAAAAAAACCCATGTTGAAGAGGGCAATGTATGTCTAAAAATATCACAAGAGAAAGGTAATCTCTGAACTACAAAAACAGCAGCCGATATAAGATTACGTGGTTCGACTACACAGAGATTATACGTACACATCAATACAAAAACAGCAAATTTATCACTTCTTCAACTATCAGAGCTTGACTTCTGCTGCTTCTGTTTGTCTACATGTTAGGTTTATGGTATCGTTTTATCTACGTGCCTATTGTTAGGATTATTCGTGATTTGTATCTGCACTTGCTATGGCAGTATCTGATTGACTACGATACCCCGTTCCAATTACTGCTTGCATGCATTTGATCATTGCGATGTTTTTATGGCTACCCTCAAAGCTAATGTAAGAAATGAAGAATCTCCCCAAACCCAACCTCCACTTCACATAAATTACATTACCTCATTTTCATTTGTACTGAAGTGAAGAGCAAGTACTGAAATCCTCACATAATGCTACATCTAATCATATTGTAAGAGAACCTCTTTGAATTCCTACTCTCAAGTTATCCTTTAATCTTGCATTCATTGCTCTTTCACTAAGATGTTCTACTTGCGTCACTACCATTCATCATAGCATCAGTTGTTATTTTTAGTCTATATCCCATCACTTTTAACATTACATTAATTGCAATTTTGTACATGCACTCACTAATTTTTCATCCGTGCATCTGTCCCTAACTATTAATCCGTGCTTTCGTTACACATTTATTTTTGCATTCACAGTCATTCATTCTTTCATCCACTACACAGTTATTATTATTGCACCCTCTAACATTCATTCTTTCATCCACTACACACCTTTTGTTGCACATTCTACTTTCATCTATTTCATTCACTACACATCTACTATCATTATTCTTGCACCCGCTGTCTTCTCGTACTCGTACACACTACACATTCACATTCTACCATCCACCCTTTCATCCACTGCACGTACATCCTTGCATCCACTACAATTTGNTACACACTACACATTCACATTCTACCATCCACCCTTTCATCCACTGCACGTACATCCTTGCATCCACTACAATTTGCCCTTACTATCAGAAAGTACAGCTATTGGTTAGAGAGGACGGTCGTAAGCTCACCTTCTCCTGCTGCATCTGCTGCTTCATCAGGATGGCCTTCTTCTTGTCCTTGCAGCGCTTGTTCTGGAACCAGACCCTGATGACCCGCGGGCTGAGCGCTGTCATCTCGACGAGCTGCTCCTTCATGAGGGCGTCGGGCCGCGGGTTGGCGTTGTAGCACGTGCGCAGTGTGTGCAGCTGCTTCTCGTTGAGCACGGTGCGCACCCTCGTCGGCTTGCCTTCCGACGACGACTTGTTGGAGCCGCCGCCCCGCCCCCCGCCCTCGCGGCCTTTGTTCGACCCCGACTCCGACGAGTCTGCCAACACAACATACACACCTCCGTCAGCGAACCTGCCCGGCCCCTCGTAACACAAGCAGAGCGGATTGCAGAGGTAGAAGTGGAATGGCTTCTATACGTATTCGCGGCAAAGTGAGCACTTTCTGAAGCCCTGTCATTTTAAACAATAGTCAATAAAAAAAAAANCTTCTATACGTATTCGCGGCAAAGTGAGCACTTTCTGAAGCCCTGTCATTTTAAACAATAGTCAATAAAAAAAAAAAATTATTGTAGACTTAGACATTAACTTTTGAGTCCGGTGAAATATATATACTGTGCTTATTACTTACATGGCAATATTTTATTTAAAAAGTGGTGGAAGGTTAAAAAATGTCTGACAGGAAAAAAGTAACTAGGGCCTCAAAAGTGCTCACTTTAGCACGATCAGCCTATAATGTAACACTGTACTCTAATGTACAACATGTACAGTTCATTACCAAGTAGTAAACCTATGCGCTATTTAATTTATCACAAAAGTACGTATTACGCTGCATATGATCGAAATCATATTTTGCAAGAAAACCTTCGCAAGCAAGGCAATAATGATGATTAATACGTGTGTATGTAAAAAGTACTAATGTTAACTATAAAAAAATTTCAACAATTTATTTTGTGTACGTTTATTTTGGTTGTAAAAATGATAACGTTCTTGGCTGAAACGAGTTTGGATAAATTCAATTATAAAAAATATTTGCAAATAATAACTGTTGTCATACAACCAGAGTAAGTACAGCTTAATAAAAAGTTATTTTTTTTTTCCAAAATTTTGACTAACAATATACTCTTATTAACATGTTCTTTTTTAAAACCTTCAAATACGTAAATTGTAGCAAAATATTTTAAATTGTTACAAAATTAATGCATTATTCTTTCATATATAACAAATATCATATTGTGTTCCTGACAATTTTGAATGCGTGTGCACAACTTTTCTATGAGCTGTGAATGTTGTCCAGTAGAGTGCATTGCACCACTGTAAGCTGTTCTACTACAACGAAGATAGAGCAGCGGCGGAATGCAAGAGCGGGGGAAAATAAACCCACCACCCTACGGTAACGTCCGCCACGTTTCCCATGTGCGAAAATCCGGGTGGCTCCGGAAGAAATCGAACTCGGTTCGCTTTGGTGGGAGGCGAGTAGTCTGATCACTACACCACCGTGGCTCCCTTAAAGAACACATAATCATGACTAGGCAGAAACACAAGTATGAACACTAATACTACCTGCAGACAACTTTTCCAAATAAAAATTAAATTTTATACGTGTTTGTATTCGTATATTCCACAGAGTTTCTGAGAGTGCTAACAGAGACAAGTTACATTGTATAATTTAACAGCGATCGTGGAAAAGCATAATTTTTATTTTAGTTCATTCCAAATTGTATTATAAGATTCCACATATTACAAATGCACAAAAAATTCTAACGAACTGGCTGAAAGACAACACTGTTAAAATACCCACTCAGTATAAATGCATTCTTGTGTATTATAAAAAATTAAATAATTATGGAATTCATAATGTAATATTACAAATTCGTATAGCTAATATTGTATTTTATGGTTTCTGGGAATATGTAGTTAGTGAGTGCACCTCGCCCTCGAATTTATGTTCTTGTTGCACCAACGTATCTAAAAACGAGAAAATATGTATGCTCGTAGTGGCTACTAGGGAAAAATTCTTGCGTAGAATATTACTACTTTCAGTTTTTTTACGCTATTTATAAAAAAAGTTTTTTATTGCCTTATTTAGGTTTTCAAGAATGCAATGTTATGAATGAAAATATTTATTTGTGAATGTCCAACGGACAAAACGTGTTGCGCCAACATACTTTTCAAAACACTGTTTCGCTATGTTACACATATTATTGGATGGTATAGCCTATTTCTGACACGCTCAACACATCTGTAGATGAAACGCAAACGTTTAAACAATATTAAGGTAGCAGTATTCCAACGTTCCAGTCAAGTGGGGAAATTACTCCTGCTAGGACGGCAACTAACGGCGAAATTAAACCTTTTGGAACGTTAAATTATATTAATACTCGAACATTATTCCATATAAAACTACTTCATAGAATTCCTGAAACAAAAATTGACTGATTTCTTTCTTTACTTTCTCATGAAAGACTAGAAAAGAAGAAATAATGAGTTAATATTTATTACCTTTACATATGTAAAAAAAAAAACGTGTGTTTAAAATTGTTTACTTCAAAATATTTGTTAAGATGTGTACTATGTCTCGACAGCAATGTTTTTCATATATTTCATCAGAAGAATGATCTACGGCGAAATATAACAAAATTCAAGAAGGAAGAAATACAACCTTCGTAAGCAGGAATGAAAAAGTTACGAGAGAGGGCGTTTCCCAAATTTTGAGGAGCATTTTATTTTATGATGCGTAAGGAGCAATACAACTGTATTTGACATGTCGGTAATGTTAAGAAAATATATACATTTTATATTTAGTTCGATTGTTAAATCGGTGATTTTATGCAACGAATCAAGCAGTTATGTTCCCAAACTCTAACTTATCTACTAATACATACCGGTTTGGGGTGACCTACATTAACAATACTTGTATGCCGTATTCGGCGTTAATCGGTTCAGCGTTTCCTCAGATATGGGGTAAAAAATTTGTTTGGTGCAAATGCCAAAAATTAATTTTAAAAAAAAAATTTATGAAGTAGTTTTTGTTAACATAGAGAGTCCGGCTGAAACTGGTGAAGAGGTTAGAAAGAAGTTAGAATCCTTAAGATTTTGAAAATGATTTACTTAAATCCCGAAGGCTTAGTGTGGTATAATACAGCAATACTTTTATGCTACATTTAGTGACAATTGGTTGCGCATAGTTCCATAAATACAACCTAAAAATCTATTAAATTCAGGTGCCGATAAATTCCAAAATGACTGTAAATCAGGGCATGACTCCGAAGGTATGAAGAATTTTATTTATTAAGGTGGGCTATATTAAAAATGGCACACTAATGAGGATATGATTCTGAATTCAGTGCTAACGCTGTGAATTCTTAATGTACCGATTTTGGTTCAAATAGTTTCATGCGTTCTGAGATATGAAAAAGCGCTCAAAAAATGTAAACAGCTTCGATTTTGGAAACAAGCTCCTGGCACGGTCGAAGTTCAGCGTCTACTATGTATTGTAAGTGTATCGAGTTTGGAGGCATTCGGTGCACGTATTCAAAAGTTTACAATGTTACACACGCGGAAAGGCGAATTCATCAAGTTTATTTTCTTTTCGAAAAGTGGACTAAAAAAAGAAAGATTTGATACACAGAAAAAGTATTTTCCCCAACATATTCTTGCAGTATGGCTATTTCTACATTTTGGTTACTGGTAAGTTAATGGAATATATTTCTAAAAAGCTTTCTCTGTGCGTCTCTTAATTGCCACAGCAAGACAGAGGTAATAAAATATTCGAATACTTGATCATACAATAAATTTGCGTCATAATGAATTAAATCTGACTGAAATTCATTGTGCAAGCCAGTAAAATAACTAAAAGGAAGGCGAAAACTGAAAATGGTCCTTGTATATGGGAATAAAAAATGTTGCATGCCACCATTCAGAAGGCATAAAACGCAATCTTAAACGCAAGGATATGAGAGTTGACAAACTGTTGCGTTCTTATGTAGTTTACAAACAGTACCTTAGAATTATGAACGTTCGATTTGTAGCGTGTTCGTGTCTGTTGTTTGCGTCACTGTGTTCCTTGCGTTGTTTTTAAGAGGAATCCNGCTTGCGTCACTGTGTTCCTTGCGTTGTTTTTAAGAGGAATCCCTAGTTGGCATAGGCGTCATTGTAAGCAGTTATGCTTATTGTAATTTTCAAAACACTGTGGAATACTTCATTGAACATACGTGCTTTGTTTAAGGGCAGAAATGCAAGTTGATATTTTGTTGCCTATTCATAAATTTGGTAACATAAATATAAATATAAATATAAATCGCTGTAAGTAGCCCTCTGTTTGATTCGTCTGAAAAAGTGCGTTTAAAACCACAGCAACACTGCTGTAACTTTTCTGAACAGGTTGTTATATAAAACCTTGTAGTCGCGTATTAAAATTCCGAGGAAATAGAACACACGCGAAGTTTGTTTGTGCGATTTCCCATCGCCGTAGCAATGCTTCCTTACGGCCGGGCGTGACCTTGAGGCGGTCGAGAAGGCTAGACTGCGGTGTGTCACCACTGTGCCACCGTCCTACCCTGTAGGTGGACGCCCTCGCGTGCTGAACACGGCTGTAGCGGGGAGGCTGCGCGTGGGCCACGCTAGTCTGCGACCCCCTGTCTGCAGCCCGCACAAGAGGGCGCCGTCTCGGTCAGCTGGAGCCGCTCAATGGGCGCCGATGGAGCTGTCACACGGCGCCGTCACGCTCCACGGACGTCGCATCTGTGCCCTCGGCGTACCCCACGCCGCCATTGTCACCCGCCCGCCGCGCTGCGTGAACCAGTGGCGCACACGCGGGGAGGGCTGCCCTCGCGAGACATCACCCTGCACAGAGGTGCGGCGTGCAGTGGAGAGGCCGCCGAACGGTGTGCACAGTTCCACCAGAAAAAAAAAACACCCGTCTAACGTGTTTGAGTGAGATCTGCTTAACAATAGCATTCAAGGAACGTTACGCGTCTCTAGAAGTTTTTCACTTCCTCCATTTCTCTNGAGTGAGATCTGCTTAACAATAGCATTCAAGGAACGTTACGCGTCTCTAGAAGTTTTTCACTTCCTCCATTTCTCTGTAAAGTATGTTTTCGTGGCAGTGAAAATGGCTCGAACGGGTGTTTTTACGGTCATTTTTAGGTGTGAAAATTCCGNGTAAAGTATGTTTTCGTGGCAGTGAAAATGGCTCGAACGGGTGTTTTTACGGTCATTTTTAGGTGTGAAAATTCCGGTACAAAACATTGAAAAAGGAATAGGGACGTGCACCAAACCTTTGTTTTTATTATTATTACTTCATAAAATGGTAGGGTCTCCACTGAAGTCTCCANAATAGGGACGTGCACCAAACCTTTGTTTTTATTATTATTACTTCATAAAATGGTAGGGTCTCCACTGAAGTCTCCACCAGAGGCGCGTTATCGGCGGCAAGACTGCACGCCAGTTCAGTACTTTGCGTGTAGAGGCGATGAGAGAGAGAGAGAGAGAGGGAGAGAGAGTTGACGCGCATGTCTCGGTCGCCCCTAGCGCTCCCACGCTTTTAGGCCTCTGACGTATGAAAATTCTTCAACCAGGCGGTCACCTTAATATTGGGGTCTTGAGAGCCGATGAGGGTGAAGTGAGGTGAGTATAGAGCATAGCTGGAATGGAAGGACGAGGGAAACGTGAGATCCCCGAGAAAACCCACCGATCAGCGACATCGTCCGGCACGATTGCCACGAGCGAAAATACGGGGAGTGACCCCGCAGGAAATAGAACCCAGTTCGCTTTGGCGAGAGGCAAGTAGTCTGACTGCTACACCGCAGAAGTCAAACAGAAAGCCAGTCAAAGGAAAAAGTTTAAGTTCAATTTTACTCGATTTCCCGTGTTTTTTTTAACAAGTTTCGCATGAAATACACATCTTGTTTTTTTCTGCAATCCTGTTATTAGAGACAGGATCATCTATTTTAATGGTCAGTTACGGGAAGNAATACACATCTTGTTTTTTTCTGCAATCCTGTTATTAGAGACAGGATCATCTATTTTAATGGTCAGTTACGGGAAGGATTCGGTAGGTCTAGTCCTTTTGTAAAATCACTGTGTGACCGCAACAGCCATGTCTGTAAGTAAATATTTTAGGAAGGTACGGTTTTTTCGAGGAAACGCAACAATCATTTATCTGCATAGCTTACTTAGCCTCGTTATGATTTGGTCCTAATACATAAATTCAAGAATAAATCGATTACTCAAAACGTTTAAGAATCACACTTTTGGAGCTCGNTGATTTGGTCCTAATACATAAATTCAAGAATAAATCGATTACTCAAAACGTTTAAGAATCACACTTTTGGAGCTCGTGCCAGCGTGACAGCTATGATAAAAACGCAAAGTGCCATGTGGGGCTCAACCCGTGGTCTTACATCGAGTGTGATAAATGTCGCACCGTTGAAGATGTAATTTGTGAGGAGTTCAGATACAGCAAGTGCACATCGGAGACTTTGAAAGACGTCGCACGCTGCATCCAAAAGTCTGGCGTGACCTTGCTTCTCAAATTTACACGTGAAACGCCGTAACGAACCATCCTGGTCTTTGCATTTTGTGCGATTTCGGAAAACCTTGGGGAAACTAAAACCAAGATGGCCGAATCGGGGACGACGATAGATTCCACAAATGGAAGGGAGTGGCCGGGAGCTATCTGCCCTTCCTCTTCTCAATGGCAAACAGAGGATGGGGGTTGAATTTTGAATATATTCTCCAGTGGCTTACTAGAAAAGGAGAAGTTGTTTTCTATATAATTTGAGCTGAGCGTGATTAAGATGAACAAAAGCCTAGTATTTGGTAACCGAAGCTACACACGTTATGTGGTGATGTCACATTTTACGAAGGACTACAGTGCACCTGCCAGGTAATGAAATTGTTCCTGACTTAAAGTTAGTTCTACACAATATCAATATTTATAAAAAATAAGCATATCTTGTATTTTTATACTGATGACAGTGCCAGCGCCCTAGATTTAATATTTTTTTCGAACATGCCGAATTCATCATTAAAAAAACAATGTTTTGTAAGAAACTTCCCTCATTGGATCGATTAAAAACGAAAACGAAAAATACAGTAGTCATATGATGAATTGTTTGAAATGGAAGCAGGACTAGAGAAGGCTGTGGGNTGTCTGGGATCCTTTCTCCCGACTCATCCCCCGAGATGAAGACGATGCTGTGCCCTCGGGAATCGAGCCGGAGTCCTCCCGAATGCGAATGCACTACACCAGCTGGCTTGCTGCCAAGGACGAGTGTGAAGTTCTCAAGCGTGCGCCATGCCTGGTTACGGTTCATTCTACTCAGGCTAGAAACAGAATGACATTTCTTGTGAGAGAGTTTGGCAAGAGGAAAATTTCCCCCGCTAGGTGCGCTGTGTTTCAAAAGGTTTTAGCTATGTAAATTATAAAATATAAATATTTTATTTGTTACGAATTTATTTTATATTTGGTTTATGATGATTGTAATTATCATGTTTTTTAACGTAGAAAATAGAGGAAATCTGCTACATAAGTGACACTAGCGCTTACCTGGCGACGAAAATTTTCCCTTTGCCAAACTTTTAACTCTGATCTTCCCAACTTGTAATAGACGTAACTTTGGCCTGGTTCACATGCACGCCGATCACGCCAAACAAAGCTGAAAGCTGTACCGAGAAAAAGATTTTGTTGAACAAAACAAAGTTTGTTTGGTGCAACCAAGTATTTTGTGTACACGGGTAATAAAATATTTTCTTGTCGAAACCAATTTATTTTGTTGTTCTCATTTTGGTGCACCAAACTGTGAGATTTGGTAGGTGCTACTAAGGATATATGTGGCTCTACGTACATTAAACAGTTTCGATTAATATTAAAATAAATTCAACGCCCCACCAAGATTCGAGCCTGGAACTTTAGCGGCCGAAGTTTACGACCCAAGCAACCTCAGCTGAACTAACAACTGATAAAGTAGTAATGGTTTTAATACATACAATTCAAAAACTGGACAAAGTGCGAAAAAAAATATTTCAAGTGCAACTAACAACTTTATTTTTTAGTTTCCCTTTGAACTTGTTTTATTAGGACCTTTGTTCCATTTACAAGGATCAACAGATGACAAACACTGTTACTATCCTAATTCTCACAAAGAATTACAACTCCCGAGCTGCATTTCCGGACGAAGGCGGTCACGTGAGTGGCCAAACAAATGTACAATTAGTTCATTCAACAACATATTTTGTTGGCAGTCTATTTTTTGGCTCAGTACAGAGGGGTTGTTTATTCAAACGTGTATTTATAAGATGAACAAAATAAATTTTGTTGTTTTTATGTTTTGTTTACTCGACAAAATACTTGGTTGGGAGAACTGAAAATGTTTACACAAACAAATATTTTGTTGCCTGAAATGGTTAACTCGCGCCTAAATGTTTTCTCGCGGAAAGAGCATACTTCGCCGATAACCCCAGACGTCCACTTTCCACACGTGTTGTACCAATAATTTCGTGGTTCATCAATGCATATTGATGTACGATGGTTAAATGAATTTCATTTGGAAGTATACGACAAAGTTATAGACATTAAAAATGATTCAATAACATTCGTACCACATTGGAATTATTAAAATGAAGAAAAAAACATTTTAGGGTATAATTTGTTGTCAGGCACTCACTCACAATATTTTTTTTAAATAACGAACAAATCAATGTGGCTGTAAATTGAGCTTCCAGCAAAAAAGCTATAATATAACGCAACAACGTGAACTGCTATAGGTTATAGCTATAGAAAAAATAGCCATTAGCAAACCGTTAGGTAAACCTTCATTTGGCAAGCATGTATAGTGGGCGTCCTCACTCTGTAGCGAGGTCGTCGACATGGTGACAGACGTTGCTGGTTGTTTCAAGTCAACTGTAAATCTCTCTCTAATAAGACCATGCAAAATAGTAATAATTTTAATGTATCTGAGTAATTACAATGTATGAAATTACATTTTGTCGCCACACTGTTCATAAATATCTGTTTCAATTTATTTGTAACATTTATATGTTTAATGTATGTACTATTTGTAATGCATAGGTACACTGAATCAATTCTTTTTTGTTATATCGATATCGATGTGATAAGCCGTTGTCGTTAGGTGTCAAAAATTGTGATATATTGTAATATCCCCGACGTAAATATAATAACTGCATGTATCGCAGGTAATAGTATCGATGACAACGAAAAGTAACTGTCGCAAAATTCAGCTTTCTATTAACTCATTTAAGATTTCATCTTGTACTGCAGTATCGCAATTTCTCTCTCTTTTTTTTTACCTCTATACGTTAGTAATAAGCCAATATCAAATTATTACACATATTACCGGAATTACTTTGCCCCATATCTCGATCTTTAGCAACTATCGAAGTATCATGTAGTCGATGTTTCGTACTGGCTGGTACGGGACCACCGAGTGTTTATAAATCAATTGAAACGAGATCTGTACACGTCAGAAGTTGCCGAACGCACGGTTTCTACAACGAAAGATAAAGCATCGTCGGCAACCGATATCATTATCGCGAGCGGTAAACCCATCGCAATCTTGTTATCGCACCCATTCAATTGACAAACGTGGGAATAAACGCACTTGTAACGATTGCATCGTACACCAAACGAGAAAACATGAAGTGCCATGAGCACGATAGAAAAACTGTTGCTCTAACATTGCAGTCGCTGTTTCGTTTTTCCAAATGTTTAAGTATTATTTGAAGTTTGGTTTTCTCACCCTCCCCCTCCAAAGTTTTACAGCACTGTTAACAATTTCTGTACACTTACGGAAGTTCCCACGGAAACGTGGCCCGTAATGGGGGGAAACCAGGCGTGACACAAAAAAAACGATGTAATGCAAAACAATGATAGATTGTATTTGGGAGAGAGAAAAGGGATCAGTATACCTCTGTGTGTATAAGGGTGATGATACGACATCTGTAGTACGTATAACGGTGTTTCTGGGTAGAGTGGCAACCCTAGTTGCACCTTCAATATCGTCCAAACTTAGTACGAGATTAGTGTGCATATTGAAAACCAGAATTATTGCCCCTTTTAACTCCTTAGTGACGCATGAAGGCCGTCTGACGAGTTACTTTGCACGTCCAGACTGTAAGGAATACACACACACTTGATCTTACCAATTTGAAGTAATGTGTACCATTTGTACACACAACACGAAGTCTGGGATGGGGGGTTAATAAACAGCTATTTAAAAAAAACTAGTGTTTATGACTACCAAACTGGTAGAAAGTCTGTAGCAAGGATCCCAATCGCCTCTGGTTGAGAGTTGAGTTGAGAGAGATTTGGGAGGCTCTGAACATCGAGGTCTTGATAACCGATGAGAGTGAAATGAGGCGAGAATGAAGCAGGGCCGGAATACAAGGGTGGGGCAAACGGGAGATCTTCGACAAAACCCGCCGACCAGCAGCATCGTCCGGCACTATTCCCACTTGCGAAAATCCGGGAGTGACACGGCCAGGGGATTGAACCCGGTTCACCTCGGTGGGAGACGAGCAGTCTAACCACTCATCCACCGCGGCCCCTATCGTCGTACATCCGTGTCGTTGTAAATACTGTCCTGCGACCACATCTCGACACACTGCACAAACCAATCTTCCAGCACGATAACGCGCGTCCCCATGTCGCTAGGGCAGGACAGTGTGCTCTACAAAGTGTATGCATGCCACCCTGGCTCGCTAGATCTCCGGACCTTAGCCACATCGAATATGTGCGGGACATGATGGGACGGCGCCTGACATCCAGCAGCCTCGCCCCGGGCGATGATCATCGCATAGAGACACCAAGTAGCCTACAGAGAGCGTGGGATACCACAGAGACATTCAACGTCTGTACAAGTTACATGCCAGAATTTCTGCATGTGTGGCCGTTATGGAAGGTTACACTCATTATTAAGGTGTCTGCTGTATGTATTGAATTTAATGTTCCGGATGTCTCACATACTACCTCCTAATGCTTTTGTACCAACTTTGGGGCAGAGAAGTGTTTGGAAATATCACTGAGTATGTTTTATTCCCATTGGTAAACGTATTAGAGACACGTTTGATAGTTCCCTTAAAACACACGTATTTCAAACATAACAAAGGAATTGAAACGTCAGTTATGCTACCGTCCTGTGTGCATCTTCTTCATAGCAGGTTACAATCCGACTAGACGCATGTGTAATTAATTCAGGTTGGTTAGAGCTGAAATTATGCGTAAATGCCGCAAACAGGCTCATTTTACCTCAATAAGGGTGAAGTGAGGTAATTTTGGAGCAGCGACGGAATGTAATAGTGTGCGAAACGAGAGTACCCCGAGAAAACTCTCCGGCCAACAGGAACGTCCGGCTCGTTTCTCACACGAATGACCACGCCGGGAATGGAATCCGGACGTAGCCATATTACCAAGAAAGCCAGTCTACCAGGGCTGCGACAGGTGTGCCACAGGGGAAAACCATTAAGTGGGAGGTACCTCTGCCGGATTTACGTATATTCCTACATAACTTAATTTTCAGATTCAGTATTTAAAAATCATTACTTTCTATGAACATCCTACAGTTATTTCGAAATTCAGCTTCTTTTTCTCGCGCGATTCGTTTCACATTTGTAACCGTAATCAAAAGTGACATCATTATTTATGTCTCGCGTAGGAAAATAGGATAAACTGAAACTGTACAAATTTAAAAAAAATTCTGTTAGGTAGTCCTATATACAATGTCAAACTTCCATTTTCGATGTCAAGTCAAAGTTTTATTACAAATATTTGTTAAAAATTATTCAAGGTGGATGAGATTCCCCCCTCCCCCCCCTTAACCTGCATGTAATTCGGCAACGCCGTCACAAAGATTATTGGCTTCTGTGAAGGTAACTGAGTATGTAAGAGGCTACAACTCCTGTTCTAAACTGAAGAAGAAGACTGCAGTGTCATCCGAAACTATTGTGATGCGGCTACAATCTAAAAACAAAGACTCTTAGGACAATGACTTTACCACCAGATAGTTTTTTTTTCTAATGGTCCATATTCATCTAGAATGTGCCATATAAGCAGTGCTGGATTGGAAATACTTCGTATTTGCCATATTTTAAAGAAATAATACTCATTTCATGTGTGCGTGTGTGTATGTGTGTGTATATATATATATACCGTTTCAAGGTATAATACTTTGCTCGATAGATAATTAGAAGTTGGGTTGATTGTATCAGTTTACCGTTTACCACAAAGGATCAATGGATGCAAGCTATCATTTTGTAAAAATGGCCACAAACGTAATAACAGCCGTGGCAGTTAAAGTACGTACAAGAAAAACTGAAAATCTATTAAACCGTATTGTATACCATATAGAATATTTGAATAAGGTAACAAATGCTATGTCATATAAGAAATACATTCATGATATAATCAACTCTCCCCTGCATGGGCAGGTTTAACATAACTATAATGACGAAATTAAAGTGCGCTTGCCAGTTACACAATTTGAATTTTGTGCCATAAAAATTCAATGCTGTTTTTTATTAGAAAATTCAAAATAATATGGCTTCGGCTAATGTTAATGCAACTTTTTACTTTTACTTACATAAGTGTTTTCAGATGTCAGTAAACTTACTTTTACTCTGCTGTAATGCATCTATGATATTATCTTACACGTGTAAGATTGTTCTAAAACCACACGTAAACAGCATGTAATTTGAACAGTTCTTATAACAATTCGTAAGCAAGTGTTGACAATTTGCATAGAAGACTAAAATCAGTCTACCTCATCTTTGGTCTATGATATTCGGGTATAACCGATACAGTTACCGAGCCGCCCGACTGCTCACGAATACTGCCGAAGTTTCCCGAACAAGTGTCACCTCTTCAAAACAGGCTTCATATTTGTTGCAAACGCTAACTATGCAAACATGTACACGATTTCCACAATCTCACAGTTAAGGAGAATCATTCCCCGTCATCTTGGAATTATCAATTTTTTTTTTTTTCAAACGTAAGTTCTATTTAAGAGTGGTTGGTGAAATTTTTCGCACGATACAACATAAATATCTTTTCAATCTTTGTAAAATAAGTACGGCTGCATTGCCTTCATTATTTAGACCATTGANTGTTTTCAGATGTCAGTAAACTTACTTTTACTCTGCTGTAATGCATCTATGATATTATCTTACACGTGTAAGATTGTTCTAAAACCACACGTAAACAGCATGTAATTTGAACAGTTCTTATAACAATTCGTAAGCAAGTGTTGACAATTTGCATAGAAGACTAAAATCAGTCTACCTCATCTTTGGTCTATGATATTCGGGTATAACCGATACAGTTACCGAGCCGCCCGACTGCTCACGAATACTGCCGAAGTTTCCCGAACAAGTGTCACCTCTTCAAAACAGGCTTCATATTTGTTGCAAACGCTAACTATGCAAACATGTACACGATTTCCACAATCTCACAGTTAAGGAGAATCATTCCCCGTCATCTTGGAATTATCAATTTTATTTTTTTTTCAAACGTAAGTTCTATTTAAGAGTGGTTGGTGAAATTTTTCGCACGATACAACATAAATATCTTTTCAATCTTTGTAAAATAAGTACGGCTGCATTGCCTTCATTATTTAGACCATTGACTGCCGGCAAGAAACAACTAATTTTGTGCAGGTAATATGTACTACCAACAGTAGCCAAGCAATACAGATTTTAGAAAATGTATAGAGCAATGCTCTATACATTGTTGGTGCCTAAAATAAAATACAAAATATGTGATGCAGGTAGCGGCGAAAATTCAGTAAATCTAAAACTGTGGAGACTGATGCCTTTAAATGTGTTACTGGCTACTAGAAATAAAATATAAGCAAATAAGATCTCAGACCCAACACCGGCGAGGATGGGCGTAGTGTCTTCTGCGAGTAAGATTACTGAAGATTTTTTTTGTGATTTTAGGCTGTAAGTACAATCACGTAATTAAAATTATAAAACCGTCACTACCTCGTTCCCGACATCTCGGTAATTACCACTACGAAGGAAAAAAATTAAAATCCAATTTAAAACAACTTCTGCGTAGAAAACTGCAAATTCAACGTCGTTACCGTCGAGATGCAAATATGGAAAAGTTTCGCATTAAAAAATTGAATTACTGCGGACTTAACTTTTCAGAGGTTTTTAATTCTTTTGTTCGTTTCCTGCTATGCGATACAAAAGAACCCCTTTACGTACTCCCTAAATTAGAAACGCGAACAAGGAGTTAAAAACGCAGATTCTTAAAGAAAATGAAAACGTATTTCGACAGAATATTTCCTCCTCTCTCTCTGTAATGTGCTTGCTAAGTAGACGGCAGACGGATTCTGCGAAGGGCAAAGGAAAAAAAAAACTGTTCTGCGCAAACAGAAGCCAACTCCTGGAGCAGAGGTTCAAGACTGAAGCCGGGAAGCTTTGTTCAAACATTCATAACTTTAAACTAATTAAGAAACATTCATTGTAAGAATGAAATAGACGGGAAATTCCGAAATGATTTCTTTACTTTCAGAGATGGTCTGGCTTGGAAATAAAAAGATAGCATTTCCAATTTTCTTTATTGCAAAACCTAAGAAATAAAATTGAGGATACGTGTGAATAGAGGATTTGTGCTTTGAATAGGTAAGCATTGTAACTCGCAGTTTTGTTCAAATATTATAAAACTAATGGCTATAATGTATGGCTCAGAATGTTGAAAACCACGACCGACACCCAACTGACAATGCTAAAAATATCACATCACAAAAATTTGCTTAACAGTTCTATAATCGGGTTTTCCTTAAAACAGCGACCCAAATTTATCAAAAACATAAAAATTTCAGTTTATTACAATTCAAGTTGCAGGAATAATCCCAATATTGCTTGATTTGTTCTGCTGAAAGAACGACCAGCTCTATAGTAAGTACATATTGATCAGCTACATAAATTGCAATAGACGTAACCAGGTTCGAGATAGGACGAGGGTCTTAATTTAATTAGCCCAGAAAGTAAAATTGTATTCCCCTGTTTATTTAAAATAAATAACACAAAAAATAATAAGCCTGACTTAATTTTACAGCATGACTATCACGTACTACTGTTTACGCCTACTTTTTCCTCTAGTCAAATTCCAACAAAAAATTATTAGAGTGTAGAAAAATGCACTTCCTTCTTAATAATTATTTCAAAATTGATAAATAACATGCAATCAGGATCTCGCAGCCACGAACGAGTGAAGAGATTTGGGCGGTCTTGAGAGCCGATCAAACCATGAAGCGACTTGTCCGTCGCCTTGATGGATGTCCCGCTCTACTCTCACGGAGCACAGGAGGCCAGCAATTGCTGATCCAGCGCGAGCTGTAGCAGGCATTTGCCTTACAATTGACGACATATATACCGGGTCCTTGTCCGCACCGCCAGTCACTCGATAAGGGGCCACATTATACAGTGGATGCTTCCCGTCGTGGGAAACACTTCATAGTCCATTCGCGGTTTCTTCACATTTTTAAATCAAACCATTGAAAAATTACCCCTTGTATGACGTGTTTGATTGTTTCCTAATAATGTTTTGCATCACACTCTTTTTATGCTTGTGTTAATATTAAAGTGCTTTGTTTTTGGTTAAACTGATATTTTATTAATGTTTTATCCATATATTATAATATTTCATTTGTAATTAATATGAATTAAAGCAGCGAGAAAAACGGTGTGTTGGTAATGACTGGTAAGATATAGTCCTTACGCCAAATATTATTACACCGAATGCACATGAATGCGGTGCATTGTCCCTTTGGTGTAATTTTCTAGACTCAGATAAGCTTTGCTTGTACCAGGCGGAGGAATATCCTGGAAGTTGAAATTTAGCATTGCTTCAGAAAAGTTGGAAGTAACCATGAGTTGACTATATAAAGATCATGGCAAAGCCCTGCGTAAGCCAACCATGTAAACCGCACAGGTGCACAAATCGGGAAGACGCGTCCATAACAACCCCTCTGCCCCACTGACAAAGGCCTGGGATGAGGTCGAAATAAATTGATCCAGGTGGCACTGAAAAATTATAACAATAAAACATTTTGTTGCAAATGCAGTTGCCTACACGACCGAAAAAGACAACTATTTATTTGGGCATTACAACCTACGTTAGCGAACTGAGGCCTACCACCGTACGTGTGTTTCGATATCATTCCGAGGAAATGGCGAATCTTGGCTCTGGGTCACCCACAAACAACGCATTGTGGGTAGAGGCAGAAAAATATCTCCATCTCAGTGACCTGTAGGTATAACTCCCCAGTTCTCTGTTTACTCGAGTCTTAACTGCTTCTCATCGGCTGCCGTCCTCTACCCGGGTGTTTGCTGGCGTTATCGCAAAACAAGTATAGACTATTCACGGTAAAGTAAGTTATCTCTTTTGCAATAATAATCAATAAATATATTTCATTGTAGCCTTAGATATTAATTTTTGATTCCGGTGAAATATATACACTGTTTTATTGCTTACATGGCAATATTTATTTTAAAAAGTGGTGGAAGGATAAAAAAAATGGCTGATAATAAAAATTCACTATAGGGTATCAAAAGTGCTCACTTTAAAGTGAGCACTTTTGAGGCACGTAGTACAACACCTGTTTCCTTACATACAGCTATGTTTTTGGTATGTATTTGACGTAGCAATGTAAAATGAGTCAACCCACGTGAGACGTGAGGTCCAATATGAAATATTTAATATCAAAAGATTTTTCTACATTCCAATTCTTCTATTCAAAAGCATTACATGGTTATGTTTTTTTTTCTGATCACGTCCTTTAAATTAAATTTTTATAAAAATGGAACTTATTTTGTGTATTGCCCTTGCGATACTTATTGCACCAAAATTTAATATGACTGCTGTAATTTTAAAAGTTTTGGTGCGATGAGAGAACATAAATTTTGATGCTATATTTTGGTGCATCAATAACTGACAGTCACGTGTTTTTGTGAAATTTCTCACCGCAGTGCTATGGCAGACTCATGACAATTAATTCGCTCAGAAGACGTGAAATCCGGAGAGTAGGACTTGAAAGAGTTAAAGTGACATTGGTGTTCATGTATTTATGGTGTGTGTGGTTTTACAGTCACCATGACAACTAAATTTGAGAAACGTCCTGCTGATACTTTCAATTATTTCATTAAGTTATAATTTGATGTGTTCACATAATAATAATTTCTTTGGTCTGGCTGGTTTTTTTGTTTTTCTACGTTAGCCTAGTACAAACACTGGAAGCAGTTCTGTTGCTGGAATGTGCCGGCGACCATTAATGATAAAGCTGCGGTATGCCAGCAGCGACCAATCGCATGGAAAGGCTCCGATTCAAATGGCGTTGGTTTCTTCCTGTAAACGGTTTGACATGCCGTGATTTTAGCTTATGGGAAGCATAGAGGACATTGCAAATTCGCATGTGGATTTTCTCGTGGTACTCCAGTTTCCCACACTATCGCATTCCGCCACTGCTACTTCAACACCTCGCGTTACTTCAACCTGCGCCGTAAACTCTAGATGTTAGACATTGCACACGTCTCCATCACTCTTACTTCGTATCGTGCCAACACGAACGAATACGTTACTGGGGTTTGCGCTAAAATGTGGGCACTGAGATAATAATTTTATCAAACTTGCCCAAAAATGTGTCAAACTGTGGACACGTACAATCAACATATCTACAATCGTGAACATGCAACACACGGAAGATTCTTACGGTCGGTACAGTGCTTAGCAAGAAATAAGAGCCTCGAGTATCTTCCTCGTGGACTATCTGATTTGCGAGTTTCTGCAACTTTCTTTTTGAATGGTTGCATGCTAATATCACATGCAACATCGGCACTAGAACAGCCACACAAAAATATCACATGATTGCATTAAAACCAAAGTGCATATATTAAGAACTAAAAAATTCATTAACATAATTTTAAGGTATTTCTTTTTCTGACTTATTTTTACTACTATTATAGTTACAGAACAAAAAGTATCTTTAATATGATTTTTGTCAGAAGTTCGTGTACAAGATATAAAGTCAAGATATTTACGCACACCTTTTAAACATACTCTTGTGTCAAGGAAAGTCATATTACGCAATATTACGCTGCGGATTAATAAACACGCAAACTTCGCCGTCACACAGAGATACTACTCGTGACATAGCCTTTATTCTTCAAGATTGTGACGGAACCATTCCTGATGCCTAATCTTGGAGGAGGCGTTTCAAACAAAAGCGACTGCATTATCTCAAAGATACAAAGACAATTTCTTACTTTTATTTACACTCTAAATCTGAAACATTCAGAATGTAAATGTTCAAATCTGTTTAAATCAGCCAACAGCACCTGACTTATTCAACAGACACTTCACTTAATTTAACTAATGAATTAGTGGATATCACTTAGTGATTCAGCGACATTTTACACTGATTCCACCGTTTCATTATAATTTTTCAGTTATTCGTTTCTGATAGATCAGTCAGTTAAACCACGTCTATCAAATGAAATAACACACAAAAAATAATTTTTAAAATGTGAGTTTCGTCTTTTATGACACCATTATACGCAGAAACATGAACATCCGGTCATTAATTCTGTTTTTATGGCTTTCATTACATTTCCACGCAATCATCATAGCACTCGGTACGAAGGTTTTAAACTGCATTAAAATGTGGTGAAACGAGTGCATTCGTACATACTATTTGTTTTAACAGCCCTATTGTTACCAACTGAACTAAAACTGAAAAGTACTTACAATTTAGTTACATATTTTTGATAGAAAAATATTTCCCCCCTTATAATTGACGTTGGCTTGGCAGCTCAAGGTGATAGGGTAACGGGCTGGAAGCGGAATGCTGTGAGTTCAAATCGTAAATACCATAAGTTCTTTTTGTTCACACTTGTTTACATTATTTTAAATTGCACAATATAAACAGTGTTTATCGGAAAATGTATATTCCTAATGATGACTTGGCTAAATTCGATAAAAACCATATTTAATTCGCCGCGCGCAATTGGCTGGTCCCTTATTAAACCAGTGAAATGGTTTACTACCAGTGGTTTTTCCCGGTTTTAAGCGAAGCCATTTTCGATTATTCAAGTAGTTGAATTTCACTGCGAATGAGTGGTTTTCCCCCATTTAAAGGGTACTTTAAGGGTACGCTGTACTTGTATCAAGAGTTCCTGTGACATCCAGCGAGCGTGTTTAGCGTTCGGTTTTATCAGCATTAACCAGTCACAAACGAGAAATGGAGAAATTTGCGTATATCATATTACTCACTAGGAAGACGTCCAAAACATCCAACATTGATTGCCTGCTGTGTCATAAATTTCCTTCTATTTAAACCTTACAACGATACACGTGGATTGAAGAGGTTAACGTAAATGGGGCTATTTTGAGTTCCACGATGCCTCCTGTCTGCCGTAATGGCCGTTCAGTGGAGTTTCAGTTACTAGCATTCCACTTGTTGAAGCCAACGATTCGTGGTACGAGAGTAGTTCCGCTCATATATTGAAGGTGAGGTAGGCTGATTTTAGTCTTCTAGGCAAGACCCCAACGATGACTCGAGAACTGCTGAGCAAATGACCAAAATCACGTGTAAAACAATACGTGTTCACATTTGCTTTCACAAATTAGTTTTCGCGATTAACGAAAACAATAATGTAAATCGACTTTATCATATTTTAATTTCAACTCGATCAGAATACGTGCACTAACATATCAAAGTACCTCTTAACGTAAACATTTTGCTAAACATCGTCGAAGTCACGTGGTTTTGACAACTATTATGGTAAAACAGATGTTCAATGTCGCGACTCAGAAACTGACATGTGCACTCTATCCCATACCATAGAGTAGTTAAATACACAGATACAAAATATTGGAGCCGTTAAAAACCAAAGTTCAAACTAACACGATCATTACTTTTGAGCGTGTGATTTATCAGTTGGATTGGTGACGGGTGAATCAATTTTGGGAATATGAGTATAAGATGAAAAACGGTTTACCTTATATTAATAGTCTACAGGTTGTAGTGTGGCCCAGGTAAGAAGAGGTTCGTCGACGCCACCCAGCTTGCCGAGGAGCCAGTAAGGTTGTGTGATATCCACTTTCCAATATCGTTCAGAAACATGCTGAACCATTTCTGGTGACATGTATAGCAAATAACACTCATACTGGTGTCGCAAATAGTGGAATCGTAAATATCGGTAATATTGATATCGCAAATATAGGACACATCGATATCACAAATAGCTATCTAATCGATATTGCAAATACAGGTAGGGGAGAGTCGGATTGCCCCGGCCGGCGGGTATCCTCGGCCAGTGTTAGTTTCAAACAATCCCGCGCACATAGGTAAACAAATAACACGCCACAACGACCGCAGCGCCATCTAGCGGTATAATCGAATCAGCCCGGACGCGACCGCCGAGCGAACAACACGTTACAATCGTTCATTTACCTGCGCCTATATTGTAATGTGCGCAGTTTACATTTTGAACACAGTTATTGTTTATAAAATGTAAGTACTTCACCATGATTTATTAATTATCCTTTAAGATATTGATTCAAGTTTATAAGTTATGTTAATAATTTAGGTTACCTGTATTGAAATTGTTGATATTAAATAAAAACATATAATGTGGTGGTCGGGTATCACCGGACACAATGCTGTCGGGTAATCCCGGACATTTTCGGATGGAGAAATGTTTGGTTATTGTAATGTAATGTTAAAGCAAGTGTGTAAAATGTTGTTGTCTTTTGCAGAATCACTTCAAAATGGCCAAAAGTCAAGGGAAGAACTACACACAGAGGAAATTGGGATGAAAATAAAATGAAACAGGCTATGCTATCTGTCCAGGAAAAAACGACATCTGTGAGAGAAGCAGCTGAGAGATATAAGGTGCGTAGAGCAAATGAATTGCTCAAACATTTGAGCCCTTTTCCTGATGCTTCTAAGAAACGTCTTGCACTGCGTTCCCGAAAAACACAAAAGAGTGCGATTCTGACATTTTCGCCGTTCAAAAACGCGCTTGCAGAGAAAAAGTCTGCAACCAATAAATACAAGGCGGCAGTTAATAAAATTAAAACAAAGAAGAACATTCAAAGCTTGGTTCAGCAACAAAGATACCAGGATACAGAATGCATCATTTGCGGAGAAACGTTCTAAGAAGACTGGATCCAGTGTCATAAAGCGAAGACTGGGCGCACGAAGCGTGTGTGGACATTGACCCTTCGGAGGAATACTACTTTTGTGATGTATGTAAGGCCAAAAAACGGTTTGGTCATCGTTAAATCTATGTCCGGGGCTACCCTCCAAAAATGTATCCATTGAAAATTGAAGCCCGATTTCAAGACGTGATATAAGCTAAGATAATGAACCTATCAGATTGTTACTTAATTATAATTGTGCGAGATATGCTGTATTTCCATTCTAGTATAAACATAAAGATTTAATTCTGTTGATTTTCAAAATGTCATGAGTTTTATTTATGTAGCCGGGGCTACCCGCCTCACCCCTAATACTGATATCACAAACATAGGTCATATTGATATCGAAAATATCGGTCACATCGATATCACAAATATTGAAACATCTATCATATTGACATTACAAGTAGAGTTCGTACTGTCATTTCAAATGTCGAAATCACAATATCTGATTGGTTTCTCGCTACATTACAATAACACTAATATCAAATGGGTGGCAGTATCATTATTATCGTAATTTTTTGAAACCGAAATCATTAAGTGATTAAAAAAATTGCAACAAAAATAGCAATATTGGGGGAAAAAAATGTTCATATCGTGATGCCGGAACACAGGAGTATCACTAAAATCGTAAAATATTCAGTATTACACATCGTCAAAATTGCACATCGTTAACATCTCGAGATGCAAAAAACTGCTTTATACACAAAGTAAAAAATGTCGTACGTTTTACAAACAAATTCTTCGGATACCAAGAGCCAAAAAATTTTGTTGTAGCACTACAAGGTAAATATCGTATCTTTACAATACACTGTTGTACGAAACCCACCAAATTTTTTTTGTACTTGCTTGTTAAAACTCAACCTTACAAACACATTAGATAGTTATGTGGTGTAACATTTACTCTTAACTTATTTGTAGCTTTACAAAAATTACCTTCACAAAACTGGTTTCCAAATAATTGTTAGAAACACTTACATAAATAGCAGTTGCGATATTTCAGAAATATTGTTTCGCAATACACTGAAAGAAAGGTTTGTCCCAGCCATCAAAACACTTGTTTGCATGTCGCTGAAGAAATATTTAGTTGTTCCAACAAAATATTTTGTTGAGTAAACGAACGTGATTTTGTATGTCTAACAAAACAAACACTTGACATGACAGAACCTCTGTTTTGCGCCAACCAAATTTGACTGTCAACAAAATATTTAGTTGAATCAACCAGTGGCGAAACAACGGCTACAAATAGGGAAGGGGCATGCGTTAGGCCCCTCCTCCCTTGCGGTTGGCAAATATTTAACGTGCTCATTAAAATTTCTTTTTTCACTTATCTTATAAATTTTGAATTGGTGAGATCAAAACATAAATTTCTTTCTGCATGAAAGACAAAGAAAAGTCTATAACACAGAAGCGCGTCGGCAAGCTGCCTCTTACCTCGTCTCTGAAGATCATAAAGACTTTCTGCGATACGGTCTCATCATATGATTTGTATAATGTTTTGACATCAGCGTGTCATACCCGCTGGGCGTGAACGAAATCAAATTGTGTGTAATTAGTTTTTTTTTTATTTTTTTTTTTATTTTAAGTGGTACGATAAATGTTTGAAATGTCTGGAATATACAGTTTTATTGTGCGGTCTTTTAAACCTAATTATTCTTCTGTAAGTTAGGAAGTATTTTTTGAACGTTTTCCTGCAAACTTTTTCTTTAATACATATCTCAGTGGTTCGTTGTATTTCTACTGAGCGGCCGATAAAACATATTATTTTCACAAAATAGGATCCTTNATACATATCTCAGTGGTTCGTTGTATTTCTACTGAGCGGCCGATAAAACATATTATTTTCACAAAATAGGATCCTTATAATAATAATGGAGGAGTCAGGTATCACTTCAAATTATTAGTTGTGAACATAACAAGATTTGAATAATCATACCACTTGTCATTTTGACAAGATATATAACAGGCCAAAGTGTAAATTTACCTAGAGTTGAACAAATAGTGACAAAATTCCTACGGCAAATTCATGATTTCCACTACAGTATCAAAAACACATTATAACAATTCATTAGATATTGTATACATTATATCAACGCATCTCAGTGAACAAAAACAGTTTGGGTGGCCATTTACTGTAATTCTGGCGTGGTTTACTAAATGTAGGGAGAGGCAACGTATATCACCCCTCCCACCCCCACCCGGCTGTTAAACCACTAGAACCAACTATATATATATATATTAATTTTTTTATTTAATAATTAATTTATTTGGCCATATTCAAACAAATATAATATAGTCCATTGATGATTACCTCCAACTTTTCTGAAGAGCTGCTAAAATTCTACTTTCAGGATATTCCTCCGCTTCATGCAAACAAAGCTTAACCAAGTCTAGAAAATTACACAGAAGGGACAACGCACCACATTCCTGCGCACTTAGTGTAATAATATTTAATATGATATATATTTCTTACTACGCACTGCCAACACACTCTTCTTCTCACTGTTTTATTCATATTAATAGTTATAAATATAATGTTACAATGTATACTTAAAATATAAATAAAATTACAGTCAAACCAAAAATACGGCACTTTCATGTTCCTCTTTGTTAACACAAGTATAAAACGCTTGTGATACATAAAACCTATTACGAAACAACCAACCACGTTATACATGTAGTGATTTTTCAAAGGTTTGATTAAAAAAGTGTGAAGAAACAGCGAATAGGCTATAGTGTCCGCTCAAAGAAACCTTTATCGTAGTGCATTGTACGCCGGCAAGTGTCTGTAGCTCAGAGGTAAGGTGTCGTAACTACATTCATTTGCAGAGTAGTTACCACAACCTTACCTCCTCCGAGGTGCATAATGGCACAGTCCGAGGAGTCGGACCAGGGGCGATACCTGCGCGCGCCGCCCGCTACTAATTACTCTGCCGGTAATTAGCAGCATCAGCAGCCGCCTGTAGCGCGGGGCGACGCAGCGTGGTGGCACACAACCACCCCCTGCCCGCCTGCCGGGGAGAAGTGCAGCTGTTGGCGTCCCCGGCCAGAAACCCGCTGACGCCACACCTCTGATTGCACCGCCTTACACTAACCCACCAGGCTTTCCCGCCCAGACGCCGCAGTTTTCGTACGGACGCCCGAGCAGAGAAGCGCGTCCGGAGTTAAACTCCGTTCCCCATGGAAATCGTGTACGTATAGGCTGTTCACGGTAAATTGGGCACTTTTGAGGCCGTACTTACTTTTTCCTTTCAGCCTTTTTTTTATCCTTCAACCACCTTTTAAGATAAATATTGTCATATATATAATAAACGCAGTGTGTATATTCCACTGCACTCGGAAATGAACGTCCAAGGCTAAAATAAAGTATGCTTATTGACTATTATTCCAACTGAGAGGGATTGCAAAAGTGCTCACTTTACCGTGAATAGCCTATAATTTAACGTGTGTGCATGAAAATTAAAGAAGCTAATTTTGACGAAACTTTTCGTGGTCATCGTGGATATATCGCGTACAAATCCAGGCGTGTAAACGTTCACGAAATGGCGTAATTTTATTTCGTGCACGTAAGACCCCCGTCTAGATGAACTGCAAGAGAAAATAACGCGTTGCATTTATCTGATCATTGTATTTGCATTGAAAACTGACGTTTTAATTTTCTGTTACCCAATTTAAATGGTGTTACTTGGTAGTAAATCATTAATTCACATAAATAAAATTGATTTCAAGACGTGTCTGATTGGTCGAACATAATACGAGTACATTCGCCATGAACAACACATATTTGTACACGATCTATGCACACATCTCTTGCGTACGCGAAATTGATCGAGAACTATGCTTTCCAGCGAACACGCCACTGGATAGAGCTCCTGGACGGCGGAGCAGTTACACGTTTACCTTCGCGTTTCCCAGCTGGCGGGCACGTTGGACAGACTGAGGTTAGTCCCCGGCAAGAAAACGTGTTTAACCAAGTGTAGGTCTCGGTACGATGTGGGAGGATGTCGAGATGCCTCACAGAGTGGCTACATTCTTTCATATCCTGATATAAAACCAAAATATTCTGTACCTGCTACAAACAATTCTTTGCAAACTAGTTGCCAAATTTTCTCTTGTAGCTCTACAGCTGCGATATTGTCTATCGTCTGTTCGCGGTTTTTGAATCAACACCTTTGAAAAATCACTCAATGTATGACTTGTTCGGCTGTTTCTTAAATACGCCATGTATCACAAGCGTTTTATGCTTGCGTCTACATAAAAGTACCCTATTTTTGATTAAATTGAATTTTTAGTAATATTTTATATATAAATTATAATATTTCATTTACAATTAATGTGGATGAAAACAGAGGGAAAGTATATGTGTTGGTGATGCCTAGTAAGAAATAGTTCCTATACAAAATACTATTAAGCTGAGTGCGCACGGATGCGGTGCCTTGTCGCTTTGGTGACACTTTCTAAACTTAGTAAAGCTTTGTTTGCCTGAGGCGGAAGAATATTCTGGAAGTATAACTTTCGCAGAGCTTCAGAAAAGTTAGAAGTAACAGTGAATGGACTTCTATTTAGAAAACATTATTTTAGATAACATACGAAATATGTTTATGCAGCTCAATGTTTATAATAAATTGCTTGTTAGAACACTAGTGTTATTACACATTCCCCACTAAGGTTCTGTGAAATTTAATCTGATTTAATTGCGGTGTTACAAAAATTTACGTGGCACGGCAACAAGTTCCCAAATAATTCCTCGAACAAACACAAAAAATTACAGCGTGGGTTACATGGAGGTCATAGCGCTGAACGGTCTTATCTCGGTCTCTCGCTAATAAAGGCCGACTTGCTTTCAGCCATTTTACTAATAGGGCATCACAAACACGATTCATTACAGGTAGAAAATGCCTGTTTCAGATAGACAACTAACTTGGAATGGATTTACCATCCTCTTGCGGATGTCACGATTGACAGAAACACTACTGCAGCTATAGGTTAGTCTCTCCGCACTTGTGTTCTGGCTAGCATTATGTAGCTCCTACTTTTCATAATCCCTTGATTACTAAGCCTTTTCATCATGTCATAAAGAGAAAAATATTTTCAGCGTGACATAAAGAGAAAAATATTTTCACTTAGATTGTAACAGTGCTTACGAATAATCAAAATACAGAAATATCGTACCGGAATACGTAGAAAAATTGGCCAACTGCATCCTAAAAACACTTAGTTGAATTACAAATAACAATTTTTTCCCAAAAAAATGGCGAATCAAAAAAAATTTTATCGACTGGCTGTTAGAAAATTTTGTTCTTGAAATATCATGCAAGTAATCTCGCAAGCTACGAGTCTGCAGTTTCAACTCTTGTAATGAATCATCTGAAAACACAAAAGACTTATAGCATACATACAACTAACCACAATTAAAGACGGCGCTTGGCAATGACTCACTGGGGCTGTGTTTCTTGGTTTCAGCTGACTCCTTGGTGAACGTATCCNGGGGGGGGGGGGGAGAATAACATCATCCTCAAATATTCAGGATTGTCCCCGCCTCCAAAATCTACCCCTGCATTGAGTAGTGTTATTTATTTTTTATTGTGAGCCCTTAAATCACACACAACGTATTCCATTAAAAAGGAGGAAAAGGATAAGCTGAATAATTCTGTCATACCTAACGTGGTTGTAATACAACGAAACCAGTTTACGGGATGTGTGTCCGTTTATAGGCTTACAACGGGATGGTGATAATAACAGTTTTACTGACCAGAACGCTAGGATTTTGCCGTTTTTTGTATATTCAAACAGACGTTAACTTATTTTGGCTATTTTCTGTCTCAGTGGGAAAACACGACTGGCCGTCCAATTTTGTTCATATTCATTATTGTATCAATAACTAGAGACCTGCCAAATTTGCGTTCTTTTTTGGAGGGACACTAAACTTAAAGATGTTGCGTGTTCTTAAGGATGCTGCCATCGGCAGGAAACTTGTGTGGTTCGTCCCAAGGACACTTTTAGCCAATAGTAGATGCTCAAAAGTTGAGCAACCAATCTCAATTAAAGCGGTTTCACATGTAAGTGTTGAAATATAACTGACAGTAACCAACGAAATCACTAATTTTGCCCCTGGTAGGTACCGCATGTTACCAAATAATAAAACGAATTTTGCATGTCTCTATCAATGACGTGTCAAATGGCGGGGTCACAGCCGACGCAAAAAAAAAAAATGAGCCTAGCTGCCCTGCCCTGCCCTCAAATGCGCTCTGTACTTTTTCATTTCTCGGTTGATTACCATGGTCACCCCTAGTATCATAGATTGGCAAGAAACTTAGCTACAGGAAGGAATGGCCAAGCACAAGTTATAGTCTCTGCCGGTCAAAGGGAACCCGAATCTCCTCGTGGTACCGCTGGGCAATCCCATGGTTGGGATTGGTAACGTGGAAAACTCCCGGGCGTGCCCTAAGCCAGGTTTTACTCAAAGAGGTATCCGCCTCCCTGACAATCCGTAGTTCATGGGCTCAAGACAGAGGCTGAATTTCAATGTGAAGAAATTCAAGAGAATGGAAAGGGAGTAGTCGGTGCTACTCTAGAGGTTCTCTCAGCAGGGAGTCGGAGAGTACGGCCATGATGGGGCTTGTGCCGTCCACAAACATGATTACCCCTGCGTCCAGAGGTCTGATTGAGGATGGACTCGTGCGAGTATTGGTTTGAAAATCGCAACCGGCAATTCCCCTATCGTCGAAAGACGAGCGGGGAGTTAAAATACCATCATGATAACGTGAAATGGCCGTTCTACCCCAACTGGCGTGCAGGGTGCAACGGGATTCATGCTTTTGTAAGCTGGGAGAGGAAAATAGTATAATAAGCTGTATGATGGCGTAGTGTGGGCATTAAAACTTCCACAATAAAATAGTACACAAATTGGGGAGTTAGTAATAAGTTCACAGCCATACGCCCATTGGGGCGGAAGTGGATGGAAACCACGAGGGGTGCGGCCCCGTAATCAGGGCTGGTCATTACCTCCGCATCCAGAGGGGCTTGCAGCCACGGAAGCTCCATGAGGCTGGTTGAGCTAGTGTTAGTTCAATAATATAAAACTAAACTGGATTCGATAATGCCAATGACACGAAGTATAGTTCATAGCTCACTGCGTAGCGTCGCAACTACAGTGATGGATCTGCAGCTGGAAACTGGAGCACTATAAGCCTTGTCGTTGTTTTTTATTCACATGTGTTCACTGACTACTGCCGTAGTGACGGAACATTTATAACCCCCACCCCCACCCCGAAAAATAGTCCTACGCCACTTCTAGCTTAAGAGTACTATCAAAAATAGTTTGGTTCCATTTTTTTTTTTTTGTGAATTTCCAGTGTATGTAGGCATGCGACACGCTGTATGGCAGGACCTTGCAGCCTCCTCTCGGAGGAACAACAGGAGCCCTCGCCTGGTCGTGAAGGAGTCGACGGGCGGTGAAATCACTTGTCGGTGCTCCGCGAGTCGCAGAATGCGCTCCCAGCCCCTGAGCCCCTCATGCTGGGTGTCGGGGGTGGGGCTGGCGAGCGGGTGTTTGGATTTCCGCCTGTCGCCCCAGACAATGTAAATCTCCACCGAGCGCCATGTGGCGGGTTCCCAGAGGGTTGAAGAAGGAGGGCGCCTAGGAGGGAGGGCTGAGGGCTCTGTGTGAAGTTGGGAACCACGGCAAATCACGCGCCCTTAAATCCGCCCTGCCAGCCCCCACCCCCCTGCGAACCCAAGGGAAAAGATTTTCCGCCCTGCGAAAGCTGGTCAAGACGCGAACCAGGGGCTCAGACACCAGACTGGTACATCGTTCTCGTCTATAGCCGATTCACGGTTTCTTACAACTTTTCTGAAGCCCTGCTAAAGTTCTACTTCCAGGGTATTCCTCCGCCTCGTCCAAACAAAGCTTAACCGAGTCTGGAAAATTACACCAAAGGGACTGCGCACAGCATTCATGCGCACTCGGTGTAATAATATTTTGCATAAGAACAACTTCTTACTAAGTATTACCAACACACATTGTTTTAAACTGCTTTTATTTATATTAATTACAAATCAGATATTATAATTTATAGCAAATTATAAATAAAAGTGTAATTTAATAAGAAAAGGAACGTTTATGTTAAAAGAAGTATAAAACGCATTTGATACAATACATATTTAGGAAACAATCAAACGAGTCTTACATGGAGCGAAGATTCAAAGATTTCATTCATAAAGTGTAAAGAAACAGCGAGTAGACCATATAAACAAATTTATCAAATCGCGCTGTAACCCAGTAACCAGCCAGGCTTCACATGATTGTATATATTACACCAATAACCGGGTGTTTTTGAACAACGTCGATAAACTCCGGCACGTTATTCCTTACGAAAAAATAAGACGAAAACATATGCAGAGCTTTCCTCCAAAAGCCATTATTAAGGGAGTTATACGCCACCAACTATCTAATTTTAAAATGATTTCCGTTCAAAATATCATAAAATACTGGCGATTAAGCAACAAATCCAATGGTGTTTTGTAGAACAGAGATCTTATACCTCTCAAACGCGATTGACAATATCTTCCCTCATTCATCGTGAAAATGTGGGATTGGCATATTTATTTTTGGTCATAACTTTGTAACCCCGAAGTTTCTCTCTAATAATTACGTGAGGTCATACGTTGCATTATGTTTTGTACCCCATTTTCTATAACGAATCTCCTCACAAAGTTACTATTTGGAGTTCAGGATAATCTGTACATTACAAAGCTAAATAGTTGGCTCGCTAATTGGTTGAGGCCTAAAGACAATCAAATCAATCTCGTGTCACCCATCAGCTCATTCCCACAGAGGGAAAAAATCGCATACTTTCAGTGAGCGCTAACCTAGACTGATACTCTTCTGTATACTCGTGTGGTTATAGGTTTCTGCATTCAAAGGAAAAACTTGATTCGGCTGCATCCAATTCAGCGGGACGTCTTTAACTGAGAACATTTTATTGTATCAGAATCTTCCCAGTGTCTCATGTAAGCCGTGTGTTCCATACCACGGAACTATAATACACTCATGTACAAGTTTTTGAATTCGTAAAATTCACGGTTTCCGACATTTTTGTCAATGTAGGACGCCAGGCCAGCTCACCACTCTACCATGCCGATCCTTCATATAAACTTTGTCAACGGAACCGTAGCGAAACAATTTCTGGCGTATTGTAACTGATGAAATCAAATTCTTCTTGACTATTATATCGAACATGAGCTGACACACTCAACCCTAATATAGCCGAATAGAAGTTAAACTTAACATAACCAACCTGAGACAATCTAAACTAAAATTTCCTCACCTAAAAATTAAAATAACCTAAACAACAACAACCAACCTTCTCTAACCTGAAATTACCGTTCCCTAACTTAAACCAACATAACTGAAACTAAACTAGCTTAACCTTATCTAACCAAACCTAACCTAACATATCCCCACCTGGTATAATCTAACCCAAACAAACCTAAACTAATCTAACTAACATAACCTGCATTTTAGCCTAACCCAACCCACCCTTACATTACCTAACCGTACACTTCAATTCAGTAAGCATGCTTTATACAATCAACATGGCATGGTAAATTACGAAAAAAATATTTTGTGTTTGCATATCCCTGTCGCGTTTTGTTTCTTTTATGAATGGACGAAAAGGGAAGGGAAAGAGCCGCAAATTCCGCGAGCTCCAGTCGCCCACGCCAGCGAAACGTTGTCACTGGCCACCTTTGAAACGCCTTTCGCCAATCAGCACCTGCTAATCTACTCGTAAACTAGCAGCCTAGCCATTAGGCAACCTTTTGCAGCATTCAGTAGCCAGTCAGACGTACGACCCGTTTCCAGAGCCTCGCGCAGCCAATCAGAGAACGAGTACGCCCACATCAAACCAACCACCGTGCAATTTCGTCTCTGTGTGCTATATACTTTGTGGTATAATTTTACTTCGGCTTAAGCGTTTGTAAGAAGAATCGCGGACTATTTCTGGTATTAAAGTAACAGAATTCTCGTTTGATCCGGCAAAAAAGGAAAAATAACTACACAAACAGCATAACGAGGACAGTATATAGGCCTACATATATTAATTTTCACTTCAGGAAGTCTGTTGCTTTCTTTATTGTTTTCGCCATGTCTTCCACGGTTATTTACGGTATATGTGCACACGATGTCCTTGTTAGTTCACTTAATTATTCGTTCTGGTATTTTTTGACTAGTTTTCTTTATGATCTGTGATTTACTTAATTATACTTCTGCGGTATTCTCTACATGTTATGTCGTGGGAAGTATAACCTTGACTTTTTATTCCCTGTGTGATTTTTCCCCTCGTAGTTTCGTCACAGTAATAATGGTTTGTTGTGACACGCGAAAAATTTCAGCTATTGCGTATGACCAAAATAACGGTTCATTAAATTACCTACCTGAACTGCGAGAACATGGCGTCCTGGCGGCGTTCTGTAACCGCGGTGGCCGCTCACCTTAGTTAATTACCGCATGTTCGGGGGAACCCATTAGCCTCGGACGGGCTTCCCGTTGGCGTGGATGGATTGTGGGTGCTGCCACATGATGTAGAAATGAAAAAAAATAAAAATTATACGGTGACCTTGTTCTCAACTCTGACGGCGTGGCTTGGGAATCCCGCTGCCTTCATCCACCGCGCTGACGTAGAAGGCTCCGCGTGACGTCATAAATTGGGAACTGAAAATTTCGCCAATAAATTTCAGCACAAACTAGACTCCGAACACGCGTTCTTCAAGGTCATTTTTGGTATTGGATCACAGTTTATAAGATACGCCCTCGAGGACTGTGAGCCAGAAGCAAACTTTCAAAGAAAAAAAAAAGCACCGAATCCCGTGCTACCTGTAATGAACAAAGATCTGATATTTGAGTACGCGTGTAGCTGTGGAGTCAAGCCTAGAGGCTAGTGAAATTGCGATATTTTCCTGCCTCCTAGTAATAAAGCAATCATAAGGGACCAGAGTAAAAATCCGCAAGCTCGCCCGAGGACTAAGTGCATCAGTCACTTAGGGCATGGGTTCGATTCCCATGCCTGCCGTCATATTTTTTTTCGTTGGTAATATTTTTTCTGTGACAAAATAAATGTACTTCATTTATTTTACACTGCAATGTTTATTTAAAGCAAACAAAGTACATTTTTTAAACACAAATTTTAACATCAATTCAACACACAATTTGCCTTACCGCAACACTAAGTTGATTTTTACGCAACATCAACACCACCTTAATGCTGCCAATGCAGTGAGGGGGTAATGTTACCACAAAAGTGCTTAACGTTGCAGTAAAATTAATAGCGTAACTATATATTACATTGACAGCAACATTAGTTACTGACGGCTCACAGATAACAAAAAAATCAATGTTGTAGTAACATTAATACTGTTGCCACAACATTGCACTTTTTTCTGTTTAGAGACGTTAAAATTACAGAACATATGTTGTTTGTTAAATGTTTATTTTCTATTGTCATTTAACGTTCTCAAGCCGTCCTCTGATAAGCCTTCAGGCATAACACGGAAGACGTTGATAATACCTTTAAAATTAATGTACTTGCGACATGTTTACATTTTATGGCGTAAATAATGCGTCTGCTCAAAGCATGGGAGTGTCGCCTCTCTACTTGTTGCTTTCTAACTAAAGATAAGAGAAAAAAGTATACATGATCTTTTTTAAAAAATTACATAGTTTACAAAAGCTTAACTAGAATAATTAATGCAAAACCCGAATCACCGCCCTTGGTCATTAGACTGTCTGTTTTCTGGTAATTACCTAAACCGCGCAATAGTTACAACCAACAAACTGTGAAAGTGTATCTGAGCAAAGTATTTTGAAAAATATCTAGATAGGAACTCTTTTTGAGAAATTTGGGTGTCACCCTACGTCACGAATTTGCGGACCCATCTATGCATTACAACACAGCCCACCTATCACCACGAAACCCAAGTTAAATAATTGTAGTCCATTACCGGCTATTTCAAACTTTTCTGAAGTCCTGCTATTCTATTTGCAGGATATTCCTCCGCCTCATGCAAACAAAGCTTAGCAGAGTCTAGAGTGAGTGAAGTGAATGAAGAGATTTAGGAGGCTCTTAACAGCGAGGTCTTGAGAAGCGATGAGGGTGATTGAGGCTAGTATGGAGTATAGCCGGAATGAAGGGGCGGGGAAACGGGAAAGCCCCGAGAAAACTTGCCGAGCAGTGGCATCGTCCAGCACGATTCCCACATGTGAAAATCCGTGAGTTGCCCGACCGGGGATTGAGCCCGGTTTGCCTTGGTGGGCGGCGGGCAGGTTAACCGCTCAGCCCCACCCCCCTGCCCCGTCGGCATCCTTTCCAGTGGTTCAGAAAATTACATCGAAGGGACAAGGCAAAGTATTCGTGCGCACTCAGCATGTAATATTTAGCATATGAAATATTTGTTACTAGGCATTACCAACACACCTATTTTCTCACTATTTTTATTCAGATAATTATACATGAAATTCTAAAATTTCTAAATAAAATATAGGAAATCGAATTTCAATTTAACCAAAAATGAGGTCGACCTCCTTTTAACTGACCACTAGTAGAAGACGTTTCTGATACATGGCATATTAAGGAAACCACCAAGCATGTCACACCTGGGTCCAGGGTTCGATTCAAAGACTGAGAAGAAACCACGAATAGAATATAACAGTAGATTCCGCAAGTCGGATGGAATAGTTATATACACTGGGCCTCGTGATGCTGTTCCAAGATCACAGGCATAAGAAAACGTGTGCTAAATTATTCAATTTTAACCAGTGAGAGATATTTGGGCAGCGATAACCAGCTGACGTAGTTAGCGTCATTGGTGTTAATGAGACGAGGTGTCGATCTAGGCTAACACCGGTGGGATGCAGTGGTGGGAGAGGAAAATGGGTATCTGTCCCGGTTAACGGCAACGTCAGCCACATTACCTTACAGATTGTGTACTGGGCATTGGGGAAAATTCGCTGCTTCCATGATTTTCCAGGATGTTATTTTATTTCCAGGACGTCCTATCGCATTGGCAACAGTTATGTATAGTAAAATACAGTAGACGTATGTATCAAAGAAAAATATGTAAATTGTTTAAAACGTGGACTTACATATGGTACTCTGTGAAAAAAGTATCCAGATAGCCATAATTGTTAGCTTAACATGTGTAAATATTAAAATAATTAATTTTGCTTTCTGTTTTTTTTTCATTCCATACAATTGCAAGAATTAGCGAGTTTGTTATAAATATATAATATTTCCAAGTTACACTTGACAGAAGCACGAATAAAATGATAAAGCCTATGGCAATGTTAATATTACATATGGTGTAACAATACACAATGTGCATATACACTGAAGAGCCAAAAAAACTGGTATAGGCGTGCGTATGCAAATAGCAGAGGTATGGAACCAATCAGAGTAACGCGATGCGGTTGGCAGCTAGATCACTTACTGCTGCTACAATGGCAGGTTATCAAGATTTAAGTGAGATTGAACGTGGTGTTATAGTCGGCGCACGAGAGATGGGACATAGCATCTCCGAGGTAGCGATAACATTTAGATGTTCGCTTGCGACCATTTCACGAGTGTACCGTGAATATTGGGAATCTGGTAAAACATCACATCTTAGATATCCCTGCGGCCGGAAAAAAGATCGTGAAAGAACGGGACAAACGACGACTGACGAGAATCATTAAACGTGACAGACGTGCAACC
>NQII01000239.1:648641-697912 GCA_002778355.1 Clitarchus hookeri | reverse complement strand
GGGGGGGGGGGGGCTTCACGATATTAGGCAGGTGTACCGGTTTTTTTGGCTCTTCAGTGTACATTGAAAGCACGGAGACAGCAAATTGTGTGGCCGAAGTGACAGCGGAGAGTGACTGTCGAACACCTGAATGAGTGCTGCGATTTTGTGATCTACCTGGGCGACAGAGTGGTAGTGGTGGGAGTTTGTGATAAAAGAGTGTTACAATTAGTGCACTCTTGAATAATACATAACGCTGAAAGGTATAATTTTCGAAAATGACTTACTGTAGTCTATTATTTTGCGACGGTGGCGCCGCGGCGTGTATAGTTTGTGGATTCTTTCTTCTGCAAGGCGGCCTGCTCCTTGATCGATTTGGCTCCCCTCATTCCCCACTCTTGTATGACAATTTATTTTTAATTCAGGGGCTAGTTTATATAAGTTGTGCAGCATTCATTTCTACGCCTCATTCTACGCCTGTGAAGAAGATCATCAGGTTGACGCCGGCTAGAGCTAATTTAAATTGTAATACGAGCTATTGTCAGTTTATCGTCCTTGGACGAGAGTGCTCTGAGACGCCGTTTAAATAATGAAGTTGCATGAGCGGCTGATTATGCTGGAGCTTGTAAAACGGTGAGTCGTGGTCGCAGCTTTTCATTTGTTGGTCAGTTTAGTGTTTTCGAAATAATCGTGTGGCGTAATATTGTGTTAGTCTTGGGCTCTGCAGTGAGTTTGATTTTTCTAAATTCTGGTTTTGGACCTCTGTCTAAATTCTAGTTTCAGCATAACTAATTTCTCGCTTCTCTGTATAGTTCCAGTTACTTTAACATGTTGTGTATAGTTTTTTGTCTGCTGCCCAATTATTTATTTAATGTTTAATTGTCGCTACTGTGCTACCTCGATTTACGCGTTGGGCGAAGTCTGTTGAAGCGTTATAATTGTAGTCGTCGATTATGTTATTCGATGGAGCTATGATTAAGGTCTTCGGACTGCCTCCATCGATTCACTATTCTAATGTAATATGTTATTTCAGATTTTAACTTTTATTTTTTACGTAAAGGAGGCTTTATTGGGCNCGATTCACTATTCTAATGTAATATGTTATTTCAGATTTTAACTTTTATTTTTTACGTAAAGGAGGCTTTATTGGGCATGAAACGCCACCCTCCTTTAAACAAATTGCTCCACTAAATACCTTGAATTTATCTAGTCATCAATGTAACTATTTGTATTTTAGAAACGTTTTAAAATTTCTCTTGTCGTTTTTTCAATTAAATATTTTTTTTATGTTTTGGAGTTAAGTAATACTTTTAAATAAGCAATTGCGTANGTCTTGTCGTTTTTTCAATTAAATATTTTTTTTATGTTTTGGAGTTAAGTAATACTTTTAAATAAGCAATTGCGTAGCAATTTAATCTTTTGTATGAGTGTTTGAAGTATTTCTATTAAACATAGTTATTTTTTGATATTTTTGAAACTTGTTACACTACTTGGCTTGTTTGCCAGTTAAATATTTATTATACTCTTGAGAGAGCAATTTAATATATTTGTATGAGTATTTAAATCTATATATTTTACATTTTGAGCCTTTGGAGTTCAGAATTTAACACGTAATATATTTTGTAAATGTTCTATGCAAATGTTCAATCCTAAGGTGCTGCTAACTTGTAAAATATTCTGAAATTACAGAGCTTGACAGTGACAGAGTCTTTGTATTATTTGTGCTAAGGCACAAATAATACAAAGACTCTGGTATGTTTTTTCTCATATCTATATTTTGTATTTAATACATGAAATGGCTGAAGTGGGATTCATCTACACTCTGAAGAGGGACGAGCTGATAAATTTTCTACGCGACCTCGATTATGAAGTGGATGAGGCCTCATTCAAAACATGTAATTTTAAAGCTGATGCCAACTGAAGTAGATTCTATTCATTTTATACACAATAAAAGAACTGGCCTAGCAGAAACGTAGGCCAACTTTTTCCTGTTAACAGTTTCACAGTAACATTTGACTGAAACTGGGTGACAGTCCACGAATCCAGGCAGTGTTTATGTTCAAATGCCGTTATAAAAATATGCACACAGTTGCATACAAAACAAACTAGAGGTTTCGAAATTTTTCGCTCAATCATGGAACAGCGATGCTACATTCTGGCCATTCAAGCATCAAAAAATAATTCTCACTGCTATCGCTAAATGTTATGTACTACATAAACCAACTTTTTAGTACCTTAAAACTATTTTTTTATTTCAGAGTTCACTATCGAATCAAGCGATACGTGCACATATGACGTATCGCTACAAACCCGTATCTAATCAGCATTTCATAGCCCAAGGTTACTAAGTACGAAGAGCGATTGCACGTGTATACTGCATAGCGATGTTTGGGCATAGATTAGTCGATTTCACAGCCCAAGGTTACGAAGAGCGAAGAGCGATACACATCTGAGATAAATATTAGTTACGCAGCAATTGTATAATTCAAAACATGAACACGCACAAAAAAAATCCAACTTCTCCCACCGACTATTGTGAACACTAATTTTCATCCTTCCCCGCCCACCCCCTACAATTTTTTATAATCAACGTTCACAAGGGGGCCACGGAGGTGCAGTGGTTAGACTACTCGTCTCCTACTTACGCGAACCGGGTTAGATTCCCGGCGGGGTCGCTCCCGGATTTTCGCATGTGGAATCGTGCCAGACGATGCCACTGGTCAGCGGGTTTTATTGGGTATCTCCCGTTTCTCCTGCCCTTGCATTCCGGCTCTTCTTTATATTCACCTCGCTTCATCATCATCGGCTCTCCAGACATCGACGTTAGAAGTCACCCAAATTTCTTCACTTAACTCACTCACTCGACGGGAATTTTTAGTAATCACGATATAAGCTATACAATGATAAAACTTAATTTTACTTGCTATAACTGCTAAAAATCAATGTTGNTTTTAGTAATCACGATATAAGCTATACAATGATAAAACTTAATTTTACTTGCTATAACTGCTAAAAATCAATGTTGTGATAACTGCTTTCTACGTACATAAACTTAACATACATTACATTTTTTAGCATTTTAATTTAAGAACCCCTTTTANTTTTTAGTAATCACGATATAAGCTATACAATGATAAAACTTAATTTTACTTGCTATAACTGCTAAAAATCAATGTTGGGATAACTGATTTCTACGTACATAAACTTAACATACATTACACATTTTTTAGCATTTTAATTTAAGAACCACTTTTTNAAATCAATGTTGTGATAACTGCTTTCTACGTACATAAACTTAACATACATTACATTTTTTAGCATTTTAATTTAAGAACCCCTTTTATTTAATACCTCCACGTCGTTTTATCCCTTGTTTAATAAAGTACGCGATTGTGAATACGGTGATCTCACAATGCTATTCCTGCTTGCAAATACACAGAGCGCATGGTACACATCAGCGTAGTCCTGTCAGTGAGAATGTCAAGTATTATATGAGTAGAGGGCAGTATGTTAGCACAGCGAGTGTGTTCCTGACCCAGAATATTTGGAACAGGTACTACTTATTTTCTTGTGCTCGGGGTTTATTGGAATAATATTGCTCCCATTTCCAGTTTTGGTGTGTGTTAATAGTACTGTTATGTTAGTAAGACAGTAAATATGTTTTTATTATGTAGGTAGATTTTTAAGCAGTTTTGACTACCAAATTAAATTTTTGTAGTTATATAAATGCTAAATGCAGTAAAATTTTAAATGTTCCAAAATACTAAATTTTTAATTTTTAATGCTAAATTTGGAGATTTTATATGCTACCAATTTTCATATATATTTATATATAGATAATATTTCCTGTGGTTAACTGATTTATATACCGTGCTGCTGCTCTACATTATGACTAGTTCATAGCGCTATATCAGAACACAAAGCGTACAGCTCATTGGTAGTGCAAATGAAATGAGTTCTGTATCAGGTAAAGTACTGCATTCGTAAAAAAATGTCCTGTTTGCAACACCCGAAACCATAAAATTATGTGGGTCTGAAAGAATGTGTCTGTACAAGAAACCGCTCTGTGTCTTTAAACGCGCGCAACTTCAGATCACTTCTCACTGTCATGAATGCAGTATTTAGTTGCAAAATAATAACAATGCTAACAGCTCCGTCAAAACACAGGTACCGCTCATGAAATGACGAACCACTGGTGTTAGCTGACCTCACGGGACTTACCTCACAGAAGAACAATGTAAGAATGATTTGATGTAGGCTAAGTGACATGCGTGTGTGATGAGTGCGAGTGCCGATGTAAAACCACAATGAAGCAACAAATAGTGTGTTGAGTTAGAAGGACGGTGGTTTCCAATGGAGCACTGCACCCAAATGCAGAACTCATTAAGAACTACAAAATCTTAGCTTCTGGGTAGTAGCCGCTTCACTGTCGTTTTCCTTCCCGACGTTTCGAAAGACGTTGCAGCCTCTATCTTCAGGCGAAGTAGCAGCAATGATAACTGTTGCCTTCTGAAGGTAAACGACAGTGACGCGGCTGCTACCCAGAAGCCAATATTATGCCCGACAATGGCCGCGAAAGCCTGAGAACTTTATTCATTAAAAACTAGTACACTCACTACCAAATGTGTTAGAAAAGTACGATTTATGTTGCACTTGTAAGAAGAAGAGAATAAATATTTCATAACACTGAAGAACATTTTGCTAAAATTCACTTACTGAAATGTTTGAAAAAATCCGATTAATAAGCGTCTATTTTTTAAAATCAAAATATATGAGTTATTCTATTCTGGATGCTTCAGAAAATACATTTTCCAAGAAAACCTTATATCAAAATAATAAATATGGCTGTATGTAAAAAAAACTTTGATACCAATGTTTACAAAAAAAGAACCTTTATAACTGATGATACTTATATACATTTAAGTTATAAAAAACATTAATTTTTGTGGCTAAAATTGATGTGCATAAAATAAGCCATTAAAAGTATTTGTAATTATTACAATTTTATTTTGCACAACTAGAGTAACAATTATAAAATTGCTTTATTAAGTTTTTTTTTCAAAATGTGTCTTCCGAATCACCAAGAATAGAAATGCGCTTGAGTTTCAACTAAAAATTATGTCTCTAATTCGTGGACAGGCACCTAAGACGCGTGAAAAAAACAAAATTATCCAATTACGAACGTGCACTTGAAAATAAGTTTCTTGGGGTAACTGGTCGCGGAATCTTTTCGCAAAAAATACGTTGCCCATCCCATATGTTATTGAGATCTACTTTGTGCTCGTATTGTTTTGCGAAAAACAATTATCTAGCTGTGGGATGCTTCATTTATTTACACATACTGTTGAAAGCCCGCGTACGAGAACGAAAATTGTCGCTGGTTTTATAGAACATCTGGTTCCCCAGGCAGAGAATAAGTAGTTATACAGAAGCAAAAACTGCGGCGTGCGTTCATGACTTCGACCGCGTTCCTTTTCTGTCAGCGGCTGAGATTACTGACGAGTGTTTCTTTATTTACTGATGTTGCTTATTAGTCACTGAGAGAGGTAGTTTGTTGTCTCGGTTGGAGGCTACAATTGCTACTGTGCCCACTCATGTGCGGAACAAGAGGTCGCAGCTGTAGCAGACGACAGAAAATGGCAGTGGTAAACTATAATTCTAACCTGTAAACTGTAACACTGGTTTCAATTTTACATGATTTCCTTGTGAATGCTGTGGTGGTTCCTTACTACAGGCCAGTGCAGTGATTTGCACGTAGAGGCGATGAAAGAGTTGATGCGCATGTCTCGGTCGCCCCTAGTGCTCCCACCCTTATAGCCCTCAGACGTGCAAAATTCCTTCAACCAGGCGGCCACTTTAAATGGGAACCTGCGCGGCTGTGTGAACGGTACTATACGTGTAGTTATGATAAGTGATATTTTTTTGGAAGTGAACAGCCTTTACCTATCTACCTGTTGGTTTGACTGGCATCCTTCTCTGGTTGTTAAGACGCAAAATGGTGGCACAGAAGTTAATTACCACAAGACGCTGTAAAATAATTTTGGTACCCATTAGGAACTTAGTAATTGGAGCAAAATGAACACTCACAAGAACCATGTTAAATTTGACCTTTACTGATTCTTAACAGTTACAAGCGCCAAACTTTAACGGGTAGAATGACGCGCCCTCACCAATACTATACTAAAATATATACTTATACATCGCATTGGATGGCTCAGATAATTTATATCTCTTATACTCCTACCTAATTCTTCATAAAATAATCAACAAAATTCTAATAACCCTAATATTTATAAAAGACAATTCATAAAAAATTAGATACAGTTTCATTAAATTCAAATCTGCGATAGAAACCCCTGGACCACTCGCATTAGCATAGGAGATAGTAACTCACAGGGCATGTTTGAACAACCAATCTAATAAAAGGGATTATAAAACCATGATCACACAGAAATCGCAGCTGATTATCCATTACCACACAGTTATTATAAAATTGCCTTAATGCACTTATAAAAATTATACATAAGCTTTTTAACACCAATAACGCTTTTCGCTTTTAGAAAATTTTACCCCCGCAACTTTCCTTTAAAAAGGAATTTCCAAATCCTACTCAGTTAAACTTTTCCCTGCTCAAAGTTAGTTTTAAACTCTGTGCGTGCATTACAACAAGGAAACTCATTTGGCTGTGGAAATCACTTTTTCCAAAAAAAGATAATGCCCTCGCAAGATTAATGCTTCACCGATCCGTGATCCAGAACCTAATACCGATCCATCACCGCTGGAAAAAAAAGTAACCACAAATCCTTGATCCATAAAGCACAGATCCTCGATCCCGAGCCTGCTGCTCATCCAACACCCCCGGACACGCAAGAAGGGGAATGCACAGGTTGTGCCCAAACAACATTTGCAGAAGTTACCTTATAATTCACTGTGCACAGACCCCAAATACCTGTAGCAGAAACGTCACACCTCAGGCGTTGACAAATGCTTTACACAATACTCCGGTGCATCAGACTACGCTGTGCCGAAAGACGTGTCCCACGCAGACCATTTTGACGATGACAGTTGACAATGGCAGATTTGCACTAGCAATTAAATAATTTAGGTAGTACAGTGATAAGTTAATCACGGTTTGCTATCATGTAAGTAGCTATTCAATAATACGATTACTAACACCACTGAGTATAAACTAGAACGGCCATAGGATAGGTCTGACCAGGTTTTTATGTTATTTCTTGGGATGATTCAGAGGAGCGCTAATGTTCTCGACTAGGATTTAGCAGTCAGCAGACGATGCAGCAGTCAAAATACCTCTCCACGCGTGCGGTGTTTCCAGTTCAGCAGCCGGCAAAAGTAGGTCATCACCCTGGCGTCGCTTCACCCACATGTTCGTTCGAAATTCTGCTGAAGGCGAGTCTGTCACACATAAGTTTGACGCATGTCACATACTAGAATAGGCATAGCACCGTTACCACACCTTGCCATCTTATTAGTACATATCCAGGGCAGGCAACTGACCACGAAACTTTCAACCCCGCGATTCACCTCCGGGGATGAACCGAGGCTCGAAGGACACAGGGAAAGTCCCGAGTCAAATGGCTCGGGGGAGAACCTTCAACCATACAAGAGAAATGGCAGATAAGGCGGTTCACGACGAAGGAAGCAGGGGGTGCCCCCGACCAGAATTGTGCAGACCACAGCTCGGAAATTAGTACGGTATGAATCCCCGCAACACCACCCTCACCCTTCCTCCACCCTTGTTGGAGTGCACAAACCACTGACAAGACACAAAATCGGGCACAAAAACGCCCGAGTTACACAGGGGAACTCCCCAATTCTCTCCCGAGAAATTGCTGACAAAGGTACCTTCAATAAAGCGACGAACGAGTTAAATCACGAGCGCAGCCGAGACGGAAGTTAGTTGTTCGGCGGCCTCAACGCGAGGCGGAGGAGTCAGAAGTGCGAGCCGGATCGGGGCGGATTTCGGCGCAGGAGAGGAGATGCGCTAAGGTCTTCGACGGGAACCGCCAGCCGAGATCGCAGAGACACCAGAAGTCACGAGAAACCAACCCCGGACTTCCGAGAAGGAACGTCGAGCTGACCCAGCTACATCAACCAACGAAGACAACTCACCAAAAGCCGCAGTCACAGTTAAGTAAAAACGTCTCCATTCAAGCAACCTTCCCCCCGACGCATAGCATTCTGCCAACCCGCCCTTCANGTGTGTGTGTGTGTGTAAATACCCATGTTATTTTCCGTCAAATAAAAGACTTGTGTGTTAACTAATTGAGACTAAGAGTATTTGTTCACCCCTTACGCAACAACTACAGGTGCCCTTAGTCTGCACCAAAGTACAGTAACTCAGTACCCTACTAGCCACCATCCTGTATAACTCAGGTGGCAGTAGCATCAAGTTATCCGCTTTCTTTGCAGCTGTGAATGCCCAACTCATGATTTGCTAGTGGCGACCATTGCATGTGTATTCGTTTCTTTCGTAGAATTCTGTATGTTCTGAAATTTTCAGCGATGTCAACTAAAATTTGGTTTTATTTATCTCTGCGAAAAAGAACTATAATAAATATATAACGGCCATTGTAATTTATTCTAATTTATTATTTTGCTATATTTTACATGTTCATGATAAAATAGGAGTACTATTAGCACTTACAGTTATACATTTGTTATTTATCATGAATGATGTCATACATCATAGTAGCGTTTTCTTTGAGTTCTTGTGTGAAAGAAAATTGACAGGAAATGATTTGTTCACTAGTCGAGAAATATATGTTAGACGCACGAAGGTCTACAATGTGATTGAGTATTTACAGTTTCGGGTTGTGATCCACTACAAAGGTGACTTTTCGTACAAATAATTAGTACATTAAATTTGTCGATTCAAGTGTAATTAAGGCTAGAAGTTAGAAGTGGTAGTTCCGAGCGTACATGTCATCTGGTAGTGGAACAGTGGACTGGCCGCATGGCATCTAGCAGAGGACCAGGAGGCCATCATCATGGATGACCTTGACATTTTACCTTTAACCTTTATCCTCTACCTTGCATTGCATCACGGCCACCATCTTTGGAGCCAATACACCGCCATATTGGACGTCACCTCATGCTATATCATTCCATATATAGCATCTGGCAGTAAACTAGTGGACATGCCACCATCTTCGATTCGCCATCTTTGTTAACCTCGACATTGATGGCAGCACAGTTGCCATATTGGGAGCCAGTACACAACCATCTTTGTTTATAGAATTTTTTCAGTCCATGTTCTTGTCATTCCATTTTGGTACCCTCTGCTCTGTCATTCCTTCACATGGCATCTGGCAGAGAACCAGAGGACTAGCCGCAATCTTAATTACAAAGTGATATCTTGTGTCTAGAATTTTCCATTTTCCTGCTGTCATTCCACCTTGGTGACTCCTGCTGTCATTCTTTCTCGCCTATTTCTCTATATTCAACCGGATATCATCTGCAGTTGGCTGCCATTTTGGATGTCTGTAGGCCACCATCTTGTTTCATCTTCCATAATCTTGGTTTTCATATTATATGCTAGGTGGTGCTAGTATCGGCAGCCAGATCTTGGAAGCTTTATTCATTGCCCACCAGGGTACCATATTGGTTCCCACGATGTCTGCTGGTGCCGCGTCATCGGCTGCTAGGAGCGTTTATGTGGCTGGAGGCTAAGGGCGATGTTATGTATGCAGACACTCGCCTATATCGATGTGATATGATTTAATACAGTATAAAAAGCTGTGGATGTGAGGAGCGGCGAACTGCCGGACCGTGGATTGGTGGACAGACATCCTAGTAGACTGAGCCACCAGGACATGTGTGCCAGTATAGGTCTCAATGATGTATATATAAAAATAACTATTGTATCAGGATGGGTTTTAATTAAGGTATGTATAAAAATATAAGTGTGGAGATGAATTTTTTTCTAAGAATGTCATAGTCTTGAGGAGGGTATGTCTATTCCAGAAATAATATGTGCGAGATTTATTATGATTGTTATGACAATACGCGACTGATGACCGTATATGGAAAATTAATTTGTTCCTATAGGCACGAGTTCGAAAGGCACATGTTAGATATGTCCATTATGTTGACTTGTACAACAGTCATTTTGACAAGACACTGAAAATGCATAATTTTATAAATAAGAGGTTAACTTTTAAACTTACAGACAAAAGTGTATCAAGTTACTTGTCTATGCATTCGTATTTTTAGAAAAAATTATTTGATTATGATGTAACATCCATCAATAATATAAAAAATTATTATGAAAAGTTATGTATTTAATGTAATATATTTTAATTCAATTTAAAAACTTACAGAAAAGATTATTTCGAGCATTGCGTCTGTGGATTCGTATTTCCAAGACGGATTTCTAGAATATGATGCTGCTACCATAGATTATGAAAAGAATAATTTTATAAATAAATACATTTTATTTACCTTTTAAACTAGTATATCNATGCTGCTACCATAGATTATGAAAAGAATAATTTTATAAATAAATACATTTTATTTACCTTTTAAACTAGTATATCTAGCAGCATGTCTACGGATTTGTATTTTCAAAGAGAATTCCAATATTATGTCAGAAAATGTGATTATGTGGAAATGAAAGCACAATATTGCCTTTTATAAGCACAGTATTGTTTATGTAAATATACCAAGAGTTATATATTTTCGAGCTCGTATTTTCGCTGTCGAATGCTAATGTGACCCCATAAACTTTGATTATTTGCATTTGTTCGTTGCCATATTGACTTTAGTAGGCATGGGCACGATATTGGGTTGTTTTTAAGTGATTATGCAATGATCCTGAGCCACGAATACAGAACGGTAGTTGCCTTACNATGCTGCTACCATAGATTATGAAAAGAATAATTTTATAAATAAATACATTTTATTTACCTTTTAAACTAGTATATCGAGCAGCATGTCTACGGATTTGTATTTTCAAAGAGAATTCCAATATTATGTCAGAAAATGTGATTATGTGGAAATGAAAGCACAATATTGCATTTTATAAGCACAGTATTGTTTATGTAAATATACCAAGAGTTATATATTTTCGAGCTCGTATTTTCGCTGTCGAATGCTAATGTGACCCCATAAACTTTGATTATTTGCATGTGTTCGTTGCCATATTGACTTTAGTAGGCATAGGCACGATATTGGGTTGTTTTTAAGTGATTATGCAATGATCCTGAGCCACGAATACAGAACGGTAGTTGCCTTACATCAGGTCGTGTTTTAAGTGCATTGTGTCTATATAGGACACACACACATTTATAATTACAGCTGGACATCATTCAACGACTGCTGGATTTAGACACATGGAAATTGTAACATATCAGACCAGTACAAGTTTAACCAAGATGAAAATTGAATTATACGTTAAGCCTTTTTATAAGCATAAATTGACACCATTTTCCATTCCTCAAATTTATAGCCATAAAATTCAGATCAGAGCCATATGGTCATTTATGCCTTAAGCTTCTTTATAAGCACAGCTGACTACCATTTTCCATCCATTGAAAACATAAACCTGAAATCAATCAAGGTGATGTGTTCAGTTATGTCTTAAAAATTCTTGTATGTTTAGTTGACAGACATTCTACACCCATTCAAGAAATTGTCAACAAATTTACATCACATGTATTACTCTTGACTTCGATCAAGGTGATGTGGAGAATTATGGTGAGCGATAAGTCTTTCATGAAATGTTTTCAAAGTTACGTATAGCACATGACATGTCTACAGCCATGTTTATTTTGAAGATAATTACGAATAATATGTTAATACCTATATAATTATAAAAAAAGTTATGAATTTAAAAAATGTAAACACATATTGTGTGATGTATTTAAAGTGTAGAATTTTTTTTTAAAGAAATTCTATTATGTAGGCAAAACGGTAGATTACATGCCTCTCTATGTCAGTTTTAAAATACGAATGCCTAAAATGTAGTGGCGAGTTTTTCAAATATAACTATAGCGCTTGATGTTTCGTCGGTCGCGAATATTTACAAAACTTTTTCGAAAAGAATGTTATGTACAAATATATTTATAACTAAAATATTAATTTTTTTAATTCTTAAAATTTTAAAACTTAAAGACCTAAGCATACTGTGTTGCATGTCTACCGGTGTATATTTTCAAGGTGAATTCAACTATATCGCAACAGACGAACGCATGTCTATTTCCCGATGCAATATTGGATTTAATAGGAATATCTATGACTGAAGGATTCAAAAGCATCTATGGAAGTAGCTAATATATGAACTCGTAACACAAACATTATTTGTCGCAATTGTATAAAATTTCATTAAAGTCAAATTCTTTGCAGTTATAGGTATTTTTACAGCATACATACATATAAATGTGTGTGATGCACTGAAAATTGCAATGTAAATGCTTAAAAGAAATAGTCACGAACATTTTAGTCATTACAAAAATGCGGCAGCCTATGTTTTCCGCTAACCTTACACACAAACACACACACTCAATTTTTTTCTGTCATAACTTGTTTCTGTCCACCATATTAGGTCTAGCAAACATCTAGGGTCCTGGGCGAGGACCAGTGGTCATATTGTGTTTATCCATCATCTAGGAAATGGCACTTGGGTGTGGACCAGTGAACTAGTGATCATATTGTATTTGTCCACCATCTTGTTTATGTCTAACCATATTGGGTCATCCACAATATATAAAAAAATACCCGATGGTTCAACAACCAATAATAATGGAGCGAATGTACAAATAGATCGACCTCAAAAAAGTCTACGATGCAACAAGTGCAGTATACATTACACGACTTGACAATACCGTTATTCTGGTTGCCACCAAAATAACATAAATGTATATCACGAGTCATTCAAGATAGATAGATAGAGAGAGAGAGAGAGAGAGAGAGAGAGAGAGAGAGAGAGAGAGATGACACTGCTTCATGCTATTGCAAAACAAATATAAAAATACTTGTAAAGGAAAAGTAGTTATAAGCATTTACTATTCCGATACATATTGTACGAGCATAGATGCAAACAGATATAAAAAATTATAAAGGCAAGTTGTACATAGAGTTAGGATAAAAAAATATAATTGCATTGCGGAACGATAAGGACAACACTGCTACACATTGAAGCAAACAAATATTTTAAGGAAAATAGTTATAAGCACTTACCAACCAATGCTTATTGCACACGCGTCGGGTGCTCTATGCTGTGTTATGACTATGCTAGAGTAGATCAGGTAGCCCTGGTTAGTACAACCGAATGCCAAACAATTTCCTTACGAACAGATTGTTACGAAACCTTCAAATTCAGAGTACAGCCAGCACTCACAACACTAGCAGTGGAACACGTCCGACCCGTCCGACGTTGGGCAATAAACTAACATCTAGAGAATCTGTAAGGCAGCCAAGGTGGTCGGCCGGCGGCGAGGGCACTGAGCAGATTTTGGTAATTCGAAGAGATGGTACTTACACCAGCCGAGAGAGACACGTAAGGCTCCAGGGTGACAGGCCTGCCGAGTTACACATGCACTTCCTTTCACGACAAGAATTCAGTTATACAGTACAATGTAACGATTTTTTTCTTTTTAAATATTATATAGGTGTACTTATTTTGAAAGCATGCCTTTTATAGTGCTTCAACTACCAGAACATTATTTATATAGAAATGGCATTAAATGTTTGAATTTTGTAATGTCGCGTAAGGAAGTATAGCAACACATACATTTCATATTGCGTGTTTTTCCTGTTTTTAATCGTCATGTTAATTACTAACGTGTAGTAAAAAGGACTACAATAATGTTAGATCTGGTCCGTCGTTTGCTAATGTTGAAACATATTAAGGGGACCGCCCACCGATCTTAGAAAAAATGTATTCGCTTATAGCATGTGAACTGTATTTAGTTCATTAGTATTGTTTTTAGGAATTGTATAGATTAGCTACGTGCTACCGGACTTAAAAGTTGTCTGAATTGTTGCGCTTGTATTATGTTTGAGCTTGTCGCTACTGCAGTAGCTTCTACCAGCCGGTATTTTGTATAATAGTTTCAGTACAGCCTACTTAACTGAAAAAATGTTTTATCACGAACATACATTATTTTTCTGTCAGCAGGAAAAAATATTGGCTCCCGTGTTGAAAAAAAAAACAAAGTTATTGGACTTAAAAAGTGATTATCATGTTCAGTATAATGTTTAACGCATGCTTAATATTAGTGCACGCGACTTGGGTCGTAACTAATAAATATATACCTCTAGCAATTTTATGTACACGTATGATCACTTTTTTTTTTTTTTTAGGTTTTTAATAAACGCGACTGGTTTTAAAAATATTTGATACACTATACCTTTTTACAGCTAAAATTATGCACAGCTTATCAGAAGCATTTTACAGTCACGGAACTTTTAGTATACGCTTTACCATTAGTTAAAATAAACGATTATTAAGTCGCGGATCGAACCTCCTTCACACTATAGTACGAAGGGCTGCTGACAATCATTACCCTCCGTCCCACTTCTCCGAAAGTCACTGACTTAGTTTATATATGAACATAAAAAGGTCTTACAAATTAATGCTCCGTACCGAGGCGAATAAAAAAAATCAGCTGAGGGGAAAATATGTGCGCCACATCACCTTCACATATGCTAATTGCAGTCGTACTATTCCAGCGACTGTTAATTTAAATAGTCAAAGAGTACTCGCAGACTACCTACTCAAGCAGCAACAGCACAACAATTCAGTTCTTCCAGCGTAGGTCAAACAACTGACTGGCAGTAAGGAGACCACATCCCGCGCGTTGTTTTTACTCCTAGCACGATCAAAGCACATTCCTTTGTCAATGGTACCCAGCAATAGCCACAGAGTAGAATAGTACACAGAAACCAAATTTGGTGGTTCCTTTGAAGTGAGCGAACCTGTTCGCCGATTGGCTTCGCAAATCTCTTTTCCAGTCCATATGCGAGATTGGCTACCGCGTGCTGCGAAGGATTCCCTACTGGCTGGGCTGCCAGCTGGTGAATAAGTTACCAGGTGCTGATTTTAGTCAGTGATAGCATTTTTCTTATGTGAACTGATAGAGTTAGTTTTATACGCATTTGTATTGGTTTTCAGTGAGACCTGCTTTCCATTACCTACGCATCCAATCCGAATGCATGAGTTTTTTGTCATTTTTATTACTGCATATATTTTACTGGTCAAGAAACGCTCTAATGTAAGCATTACAATAAATTATCAAAAGTCTCCAGTTCGCATCTTTAGTTTAGATAATTTTCATTAAAAATATAACTGCACTATACTTGTCATGCACGTTACGCATTTCAAATTACTGCAAATGGATTTATTTTAATATCAGTATTGTATGTAACATACATTATTTGTTAAAGTAATATCCAGCGAAGATAGACGGAATTTGTATAATCCTTTAAAGTATTCAAATTCAACTCTCCTGCAGGCGAACTGAACTCTCCATACAACCGAAAAAAAAAAACAATATTTTGATTTGCATTTTGTCACCAAACATTTGCACATCTAAGGATTTATATTTAGTAGAGAGCATTTGCTATAACAAATAGGTATGTTAAAGCCAACTCATACAGAGCAACCACTTTGTAAATTCATTTTACAATCTACTATAATTTATTAGTTTTATGCATTTATTTATTTTCATTCGTGGAGTTCCACATTTATTAGTACTACAGGCAGATATGCTGTTTTCTACCAAAAACATGATAATCTTAACATTTATTATATTTATGATTCACTTTGCAAGTACATTTATTATTCACTTTGCAAGTATATAAAATTTATTTATAAATCTTGGTAATTATCTTTTTAATATTTTTGGTAGCATATGTAGGGAAATTTTTTTGTAATTAAAAGCACATACCGTTAAGCAAATATATTTGTATTTACAACCAGAAAAACCCACACACACAAAAAACTTACAGACATACATACATATATAAAGTATATTTTACATAAAATATTTAATCAGTTACAGAAAATATTCCTGCATAGACCCTACTAGCGGGTCATATGAGCAGACGATATAGAACTATTTATTATTAAAACTGGTTTTTTTTTTTAACTTATGGCTGCTGCCATTGGTTTTTCTACGTCCAATACACGTAATATTTATTTAAAGCAACATGCATAACTTTGCAATAAAAAACATTTTATAAAAACAAAAGAAAGTAATAGCATACATAAAAACCTTTGCCTTCTTTGAAGTGTTCCAATTCAACCACCCTGCAGCCGAATTAACCTCTGCGTACAGATTATAGTAAAAATATTGGTATTTTGATTCACATCTTACCAGCGAAACTTTGTACAACGTAAGTTTCCATTTATAACAGAGCATTCACATTTTATTTTTCCATTTCCTTCCTACACAGGAAATGGCCTCGCTACCATGTTAAGACCTCGCTTGACTTGAAACACACTCACTGGTTCGAGGCCACGTCCCGTCAAGTCATCGCACTTGCTATTAAATTAACAAAAATTACCCACGTATACATAATATTTATTTCAATAAAACCTCTAACTTTGAAATCATCAATAATCGTATTCATCTCTTTCACATACAGAAATATATCCTATTCTTTGTTATCGAACCAACATCCGCAGACTATCAATCAAGTCATTGGGGTCTTCAGAAAATAAGCAGATTGACCGCACGACTTTCTTCTCTTTTGCAGTAGGTTCATGACGCATGTCTGCATGTATGCTCTTGTGTGATGAGTAGGTTGCAAGATCCCTCTGGGCCAGAGTACTGGGTTCGAATCCATGTTTCTTCTACCCTAACTTCAATTAGCCCTTTTCTTCAGCATAATGTTTACACTTTTGCTTTGCAGATGTCGTCACTTCACCATCATTAAAATATGCACATTTCCGTATAGTTTTCACGGCATCAGCAGAAGTCTTGGAGGTCACATTTTCGTTCTCGTCTTAATGACTAAATGTAACATCTTCGGTTTTCACTTTACATATTAACAGTGCATGTTTGTTGTTTACAACTTCCGACGATCTGTAAGGCTCGCACTTTTCAAAGCAACTGTCTGCAGCACTCGTATTCCCTTCATCACAAACTGTTCTGGAACACGATGCAGGCCGGGGCAATGTTATAGGTGCCTGAATCAAAGTTAGTTTACACGACGAAGCAGCAGGAAGGTTAGCAATAGCCTTGTCTTGCCGAAATAAGTTCAATGCAAGCTGTCTCGAGTCAAGCGAAGGTGCATTACCTTTACATATACCATTAAGTCTCTTTAAATTATCGCTTCTACCAAATGTTGCACCACACATATTGCCACACATTTTGGAGGTTGGTTTCTTTGAACATTCGCTCTGTTCATGACGATGTGCATTGCAACTTATACTGAAGGTCTTGGAACAATAATAACATTGTTTTACACGTAATTGTTGAACAATCGGTAAAGGTTTACATGTATTCGTACACGACACACTCGATTTCACATTCTCAGTGGTTTGCATCGTCTTCAAGCATATGCGAAGTCGAGCACCCGTAGTACTGCATAGTGTCAACTCCTCACTGCTGACTCCTCACAGCTGTGCTGACTCCTCAGTACTGACTTTTCAATGCTGACTCCTCAGTGCTATGTTGTAATTCTCTGCAGTGGGGTAGAGAGAAATCAGTATGCCTCAATTTGCTAAGTGGATTGAGCCCGCTAGTTCTCAGTTCTAGATGATTTACCGATGCCATGGTCCAACCCGAACCCTTGGTAATTATTTCTTCTTCTTCGTGATATAACCTTAAGTAAACTTTTATCAATAGTGTTTTCTATTATTTCAACATCATACACAGCTACATTCCATGTATTGAAGGCTATAGTATAATTTTCGTTATCTTAGGGCTCTGGTAACTAAGAAACCTTTCCAGTTTTAAGATTATAATTTTTAAATATGTTTTAAAATTTTACTGTTATATATCTAAAGATTTTAGCATAAAAGTAACTTAATCACGATTAAACGAAACTATCAGTGTAGATTTTTTTCCCGTCTCCATGTTTCATTTTTCCCATCATACCTAAATATTTCAGTTTTAACTTATTTGTGAGTTGTCATCGTCAAATAATGTACCATTATCTAAAATTGTAAATCCTTACTTACCTGATAAATTTGCAGAAAGTATCATGTCACTTTCTCTGGAATCATGTTAATTAAGTGTAATAGTCAAATGTAATAAACCCCACATATCTAAATGCATAATATAGATTATGTTTAATAACAACCTTGCATCATAACGTCAGCGGTTTTCTCAAAAGATAAATTAAGAATTAAGTAATATAGGCCAGCCACGTATATTGAGATTATAATCATGTTTGAAGCTATATTTGAATCACTATAATGTATAAATAAGTTTAAATCGCATGCCCTGCAGTTTATAAGAAGTAATACATTTACTGAGTAGATGTGTATGAACTAAAGATATGGTAGCTAACACGACAGTGCTGTTAGTACAAGGCTGCTACGACTATGTTTCTATCATGCTGTGAGTCGGTACGCACTAAACCTGAATCAGTGATGTCAATCAGCGAATTAACATCCACTGAAAGTCAGTTCATAAGCTACTGCCGACTGGAAAATCAAGCAAATTAACTGAGAACAAGTGACTTATGGCAGTGGAATTCTTGACATTCAGTGGAAATCCCAAACAAATCAGTGAAATTCAGCCAAAAGAATTACTTAGTTATATGGCACTGATTATCAGTCGTTCAATTTTCACTGTTTTCTCTGCCTTTGACCCAATTCTCACCGATGTAGTATCACCATTAATCCTATTGCTGTTTCAGTCAGCTAATTTCTCCACTTTTATAAATATTAATTTCTAAAATACAAAATTTGTGCTGTGTTTTGGAAATGTCATATTAATTGGTCATACCACCAGACCAGCAAATCAAATGTTCCATCTGAAAACATTCTAACCACCAACACTTGCCGATCACATCACAACACTCATTTGCAAAACCCTTATCATCTTGCAATACCAACTAACCATACTTGCAAGTCATATCAAGCATCAGACCAAAATAGTTCAACTAATCATTCCATCTAATAATACTAACATACCTTACAAACATATAATTTCATCTGCCAATACCCTCTGGCCATACTATCAAAACAAACCAACTTGATATTCCTGCAAAAAAAAATTAGAACCAAATACTTGTCAACCATATCATATGAAAAAAATCATACAACAAAACAGACACGATCGTGTTATGAGACAGTTAAATGATAGGATAATCGAATAATCTGTGCATATTGACATATGCTCAGTACTAGATTTCACACCATCAGAGGCTTGCATCACCTTCAAGCAGATAGTATCTCATTAACCCAGACTATTGTCAAACTGGCTCCTGCCGAGATCGAATAACATCTGAGCTTTTACCCACGTCATGCAGCTGCCTGTATATAGATAGTAAAACCTACCACCAGTAACTAGGAGGAAAGTAGTTCTCTTTTATTTGCGTTCGAAGTATCTCGCAACAATTAATACAGTTTATATAGAATTCTCGTAGAGTCTTTACACCTCAAATCAGATAATAGTTATTCACAGAAAAACAATAATAATAATTTCGACATAGTTATCATATTTTATTTTCTAAATGACATTCTAATTTTCGCATAAATCCATGCCAATTAAGAATGTACATACATATATTTAAAGTTCTTAATCATCGGAGCTTAAAGGTATTTGTACATGCCAAGGCACTGCTAGGACCATCAGAGAAAATGTATATTTGATGCTAAAATTAGGAACATCTTCGATGTAAATGTACCTCAGATTAGTCTTAAATGATTTTACCGTGGAGATTAATATAAGCAGGGATAAAAATAAACGAATAAAACATAAGCTATTTGTATCCTTTAGATTTATTTTACAGACATGTAAAAAACATAATAAAAGTTACACGCTCAAGTTGTCATTCATTCCAAAAAAAAATGTATTATGATGTCTGTTTTTGTATAAAAATTCCTGTTATGAGCATTCAAGCTACACTTATTTGCATGTACCACACTGCAATTATCACATGGGTAAGTCTTGTAAGTGATGGTGAATGGACAGTTACTATCTTCATGTCGTCTTGACATTACTGCTGGTAGTAAATGTCCTGGCGATGGTGAATCGACAGTTACTATCTTCAAGTCGTTTGACACTAGAGCTGCTAGAAAATGTCTTGGCGCAAAACTTGCACAACAAACATTGCATTTGCACTTCTTACTATGGCTATATGGGTCATCACTATGGGCAATCGCTGCATCGCAGGGGTAAATCTTGTGTGCAGTGCTGAACATGCAATGGCTACTTTCATGTTGTCCTGCATTACAGCTTTTACTGAAAGTATTTCCGCAGTAGTAACATTGTTTCTGTGATGTAAGTAACGAATCTCCAGGGTCCCTTGCTGTTGGCGACGCAGTTAGTGTTACAGATGGAAAGTCTTCAACCATCGATTCCATCTTCATACAGTAAAAGCGTACGCGATCGCAGTAGATCAATATAGTTGTAACGATCTGCTTTCCACCACACTCGACGACGAAGTGACAATTATTTTTACATTATGCTCGCTTCTATACTATTCACACTACATTACAGTTTGTGTTGTGTGTCTTGGGTTGCCTCAATAGATGACTGCTGGTTATGTGCTGCAAACAACAGCATGGTTGCTGGACTATAATATGTTGACTTATCAGATCGATCACTGTCTAACCTACTAAGTTGCCCATTCGACCACTCATTTTCTTTACAGTTTTTCATCTTTCAGCATTGGAAATGCTTTGTTTTTCTTTATGTTCCTGCAGCTCTCTCCCAACGTCTCTTACAATAGCTCCTGGAATGTGGTGTGTCTGTAATTGTAGCACTACCTTGAAAACTCTCTAGGCATGGGAGACAGCTAAGAATATCTTCGTCCTGTTGCTGATAGGCAAGTAGATGTTTGTAGATGGATTGTAATTCATGTCTTGCATATGCGAGAAGGAATTCTTTAAGCAGGTATGCAAGCTCGACATTTTTGTCGAGTGCTGCAAGTGATTTAATCATTCCACAGTTCACGATAGCCGATAACATTTTCTGACTGCTAGAAAAGCATGTCGTCATTTTCACTACGTTCTCTCGATTGGAAAAAGAAGTTCTGGACGATGCGTGGTGGTACTAACTTCTTTTATAGACCTAAAAGAGAATTGGGTGGACAGAAGCTATATACTCTAGCAACACCAGTTTATTCGAAGAGATATTTTGAAGAGACATGCTAATATTTGCAGCTTGATGTCATGATGAAACCATCCGACATGAAGCTTTAACTTCTGACTGAATACAGGTTTTTTTTTTCTTGGGGGTGGTGTGTGTTATGCTACACTGTGCCGCAGACAACCCTCGCCTGTGTGGTTCGTCATTTAGTTGATGGATGTGATTGTATCACATCGTCTAGCTTCTGCAGCTTTGGAAACTCCAGAGTCAGTGGGACCTACGCCAGTGCCATATACTTCTTGGCCCTATCCATCGACTTCTTGGGTGCTGCATTCTTCCTCTTTAGCCCTATAATCTATCTACGACTGAGGTGTCATCCAGTTCGTTAGCTGTGGCCACTGCATCGCCAACGCACACATCGACCTCTGTTCCAGCGACAACTATATGGCCAACCACTTACTCTGAACCATTCCAATGTTATAAGTGCTGCTTCTGTGAAAAAACTTCGCTTGCAGCAGCTGTGCTCGACAGCATGGAAAGCATGGTTGTAAGAAAAGCCCCACCCAAATAAAGTACATGGGTTCAAAATGTAAGGTGACGATTTCAAGGATGGATGGTCCAAGAGCACATATGACTACATGCAAGAGGCTTCCTCCATGTAACATCGGATGAATCTTCACAGTTAACAACGTATGTTGAACTTCCTGACTTTATCAAACACAGACACGTATTACACAATCACCTCAACTATGACAGTAAATATTTCAAGTTGTCAGTATTGGCCAGATTTATTAAGTCATCGCGGCCTCAGCGTGTGGACAAATAGTATGCCGAGGTGAAAAGATTGTTTGATTTTCTAGGACTGGATTTTCTGACTCCTTTGAAGAAAATACGGTTCTTTGAAAACAACCCATGTGTACTGGTTCAATGCTAGGGGGGAAAAGGTGCTAATGCATGTGATGAAGAATGAGAAACCTGAACATATTGATCTTTTGATAGCGAAGGACGAATAGAATAATATTTCACATTATTGAAACATTAGCAACTTTTCACAACTGGTTAACTCACAGATTATTTCACATGGGTACAAAGTTTATGTCTACCAACAGTGTTTTAAGCATTATGCCAATTACCCTCTGAAATCAAGATTCACTGGAGAATAGTGCCTTGCAGTGCATGTAACAAAGAGTAAAAGGTAATTTTTTAAACAGGGATGTGTGCTTTCTAATGTTGTACATTTCCGAATAAAATTGATTTTAAAGAAATATGCTGTGGCTTTTATATGTATTACCGGTATAACTTACCAGCTTCTATATGAAAAATAACATACATTTTCGTATACTTTATATTGTACGATTCTTCTTATATGTTGACGCTACCCCACTCATCAGGGCGCCAATTTGACTTGACGGCGCTACTGCTATGTGCCAATTAAACTTGACACTACACCCCACATCAGGGCGCCAATTAAACTTGATGCTATTCCCCACCTGTGGCACACAGAGTGGTTCGTAGGGTCGGAGTTAATTCCTCCAGGCACAGACTATAAGGTACCTGCGATTGAAGGTATTTCAATAATGTAGTCTTTTGGGGTTTCATTTTGAAGGATGGATATATTGTCTCGAGTTATAACAAACACAATATACAGAAACGCTTCCGAGGTGTGGTACTCTAATTTGGCTACACATATTAACTGGGGGTGATGTCATGGTGGAGGGGGGGCCCTCTCTGGACGGCGACTTGATACTTAACTCTGCTGTTGGCGCTGGTATGTGGTCGGCCGTGGGTGAGCTCCGGCGATGTGGGCGGCCTTGGCAAAGGCCTGCATTTGCTGCCGTCTCACTAACTGCTCTACTGACGTACTGAGGTACTGTTGTNCTGCATTTGCTGCCGTCTCACTAACTGCTCTACTGACGTACTGAGGTACTGTTGTCGCCGGGGATCCAATATCCCCCGGCTGCACTGGCACAGCTGTTCCCTCTGTGTGGCGATATGCAACTCTTCTGCTCGAAGGCCTACTGATTATTCATCCCCACCATACCCGTAAAGAGGCTTATATGTTCCCTAGCCTCCCTCCCTAATTGTCGGCACATGTCACCTTGTTGGGGCGAGGGGGCGGTGGTAGGAAAGAGAACAAAGCATTTCAAAAACGTGCCCTGGTTCCTGAAGGTTGGGGAGGGGGAGGGTGATCTTTCTTCTTGCTTTTAGCATCTCATCTTATTTTTCCGCGGTGCGTGTTTTCTTACTTCAGGCGAACTGCATCTCCTATCTCATGATGTCTCAATGTTCAACAAATCTCACGGGCTTGCTAGGGGGNGGGTGGCAGCGCCGCACTAATACTCCTAATACATCACACGTCAAAGTATTATATTACGGACTGCGTGCATGACATCACACTGTGCCGGGTGCCACGTGCCGATACTGACACCCACATATGTATATATAGTTGCAGTGTATGTGTTGCGATGGTTCCTTACTAGATATAACAACATTCATTCATTTAGTGAAATTTCTATGTAATTAATGTGCTTATAACTCTAGCACTATAAATTACATTTAACAAAATAGGTACATGTTTATAATATTTAACAAGAAGTAAATTGTTACATTGTCTACTGTATAACTGAATTCCTGTCCTGAAAGGAAGTGCATGTGTGACTCGAGTGTCACCCTGTCCCCCTGGAGCCCCACGTGTCTCTCGGCTGGTGTATGTATCATCCCTTCGAATTACCGTGACCTGCACAGTGCCCTCGCCATCGGCCGACCACCTGAGCTGCCTTACAGATCCTGGAGATGTTAGTTTATCGCACAACGACGGACGGGTGGGGCATGTTCCACCGCTAGTGTTGGCTGTACTCTGAATTTGATGGTTTCTTTTCAATCGGACCTGGTCTTGGCAGGCATAGTCTAGCACAAACACAGCACCCAAGGTTGTGCAATATGCGATGGTTGGTAAGTGCTTATAACTATTTTCCTTAAAATATATGTTTGCATCAGTGTGTAGCAATGTTGTCCTTATCGTTCCTGGGGTTCACAAGCTATGCAACTGAATTTTTTTATCCTACTGTAATGTACAACGCAATATGTGTCTGTTGGTAAAGGCTTATAACTATTTGCCTTCACAATTTTTTTTAATATATTTTGCAATGGTTAGTAAATGGTTATAACTATTTTCCTTTACAAGCATCTTTCTATCTGCTTTGCAATAGCATGTAGAATTGTCATCTCTTTTCCTCTCTCTCTCTCTCTCTCTCTCTCTCTCTCTCACTTGAACGTCTAGTGGTTTAAATGTATATTATTTTTGGGGCAANTCTCTCTCTCTCTCTCTCTCTCTCTCTCTCTCACTTGAACGTCTAGTGGTTTAAATGTATATTATTTTTGGGGCAACCAGGATAACAGTATTTTCAAGTCGTGTAATGTATACTGCACTTTTTGTATCTTATACATTTTTGAGGTCAATCCATTTGTACATTCACTCCACTATTATTGGTTGTGGAACCATCGGGTATTATTTTTATATATTGTCGATGACCCTATTAGGCTAGACAAAACAAAATGGTGGACAGATACAATATGTTCAGCAGTCCACTGGTCCACAATGAGTGCCATGTCCTAGATGACAGATAAATACAACATGACCACTGGTCCTCGCCCAGGACCCTAGATGGTTGCCAGACACAATATGGCAGACAGAAACAAGATGGATGACGGAAAAAAGTGAGTATGTGTGTTTGTGTGTGTAAGTTTGGCGGAAAATATTGTCTGCCGAACACTTGTAATGGCTAAAATGTTCGTGACTATTTCTTTTAGGCATTGAAAACACAATGTTCAGTGCCTCAGGCACATTTATAGGTATATCTGTTTTAAAAATACCTATAACTGCAAAGAATTTGACTTTAATGAAATTTTAGACAATTGTGACAAATAGTTTTTGTACTACCGAGTCAACGTATAAGCTGCTTCCATATATGCTTTTGAATCCTTAGTCATAGCTATTCATATTAAATCCAATATGACAGGCGAGAAGGAGTGACAGAATAGGAGGCACCAGGGTGAAATGACAGAGTAGGAAAATGAAAAATTCTAGAAACAAGATGACCGCATGGGAAGGAATGACAGAGCAGGAGGTACCAAGGTGGAATGACAGAGCATGAACTGATAAATTATGGTGGCTAATCCACTGGTCCACTGCCAGATGCCATGTATGGAATGATAGATCATGAGGTGACATCTAAGATGGCGGCCAAGACACCATCCAAATAGTTGGATGAAGGTTAAAGATCACGGTCATCCAAGATGACGGCCTCCTCTGGTCCTCTGCTAATACCATGTGGCCAGTTCACTGGCCAACTACCAGATGCCATGTGCGCTCGGAGCTACTATTTCTAACTACTATGGCTGTGTCCGAACCTAGGAATGTACTTATGTAAATAAGCATACACCACTCGGCTCGATACTTGATACATTCTGACAGGAATACTTATTTACATCCATAACAGCAACTATCCAGCAGATAAGATTCTGAACAAATATTTTGACGGACAACAAATACTAAATCTGTGCTGGAAAGTAGCCACATTGATTTACAATTATCAACCCATTATCCTATTATGAGCTGTAGCTGAAAAGTGCATGACAGTGAAAGTGTTGTCTATTAATTAAGCATAGTCTTTTTTTTTTNCCTATTATGAGCTGTAGCTGAAAAGTGCATGACAGTGAAAGTGTTGTCTATTAATTAAGCATAGTCTTTTTTTTTTTCAAGAAAGGAATGAATAAGTATTTAACACAGTTAGCTATAATGTATCATTAAAACAGGTAAAAACTNTTTTTTTTTTCAAGAAAGGAATGAATAAGTATTTAACACAGTTAGCTATAATGTATCATTAAAACAGGTAAAAACTAGATGTAAATTTCATTTTAAAAATGACAGCGTTCTCATTGCCTTGCATATAAACTATAAATTCATTGCCATGCCCGGTTTATAACAAATAACGAAGAAAACTGGTTATATTTATCCCAGTTCTTCTAGATCATTAAAGGTTAAAGAGTACACTTTGTTAAAAACATTTCTCGGTGGCTTTTTTGGAATGTTAATGCCTCCACACCACTCTTTAGAAAAAGAAATAATAGGAATAACAATTATGAACTACATATAATTCGCTTTTCAAAATACTGGCCTATGGGCTGTAAGGGAACGAGTCGTACACACATTTGTTTCCCCGTGTACTTGGATATGTCATTCCTCGAGACAAGTACAACATTTACGTACTTAGAGTAATGCGAACGCTGTATGTGCGTGCATTTCACTAAGCAGAAAATCTTGTGCATACTGCGGGAAAAGGACATTAATGAAAACGTATAAGGCTCAACTCTAAGCGACAATACAATTGTCGTCTCTGGAAGATCCATATTTACTCGTACAATAATGATGTACATTAGTGGTTATTGTCTGAAAAACTGGCAGCTGTGTGTGTTTATAGTTACACGAATGTAACACAGCACATCTTTTTATATTGTACAATAAAACCTCGAACTCATAACAGCGCAAAAAACGTTGACACTGAAGTTATTATCAGTACTGATTACACTGACGAACGCATGAAAACTAGACATAACAAAGAGAGTCGCAATATCCTACTTGAGACTGCATTACAAAATATAACTATTTCTACACTAAACATAGGTTGAATGCAACGACTCGGTGCCAATCGCCAATATTTAAGCTAAGTTTTCAATAATTAAAATTATGCATTAAGAATTATGCAGTGCTTATCTGTCATACGGAAACACGTCTTCTGTATTTGTAGTTTCCAATATTATTTTAATTCGTAATGCTAGCCAATGGAAACAGGCGGCAAGCCTGTTATGTTTACCTTTGTTCCTAACCTAACTTTGTATATCACAACTATATTGAAGCAGATCATACTTCTCAGGCAACATTTTCTGTCAGAGAAGGTTTTGTGAACAAATATAATTGATAACATGTGCACACACCCGACGTTTTATTGTTGTTTATACTTACATTACTGTAAATAACCGTTTCCCTCCAACAAGACCATCTGATGTGTTCTGAGTGGTCGTCGCGTCACAAGTTTCACTTTAAGATATAAAATATTACTATTTCCTTCAATGCCTAAGGAAATCCCAACAACGCACTGTCGCTACTTGGCTACCTGAGTTATACAGGGGGTGGCCAGTAGTTCATTTAGTTAAATTATTTAGGGGCAGACTAATGACACCTGAGGTTGTTGCGTTAGGGGTAAACAAATACTCGTATTATCCGTTATTTAACGCACCAGCATTTTATTGATCAGAAGGTCACATAGTTATTACACACCCTGGCGAGACTGAGCCCCCCTTGCAAGTCGTTTGCCTGATGGGCTGTTGGGCTGAATACTATGCGTCGGGGAAGGTTTGTTGAAGGAAGACGTTTCTCTACTTATCTGTTACTGCGGCTTTTGGTGAGTTGTCTTCGTTGGTAGCTGAGGCATGGTGAGTTGGGTGGCCCTGGTTTGGGCCCTCGGACTGGCTCTCATTGACGTGCTGTACGAAGTTGGCTGTTTGCTGCGGCTTTGACGGTCTCTCAATAAAGCCCGGGATTAGGGTTCTCCCGTGACTTGCACTTTTCTTGCGATCCCGGCTGGCGTTCTGGTTGGAGACTGCTTCCTCCTCGTCTTTCTTCCTGCCATCGCGTTTCTGTCTGGATTCCTAACCGTGGAAACTGCCACTACGTTTCGGAAATGAACTCATAAGTTCTCGACACTTTTACTTGGTTTGTCTCGGGGATTTACACATGAAGTTTCGGCTCACGACTCGCCTTCTCGGGGAATGGCGCCACTCGGACTGGGGCTACCACTCATCTCGGGAACTTACTCATATTCTCGAGACTGTTCTCGTTACACAACTGTTTACTCCCGTTTCGGCTTCATCCATCTCGTCTCGCGGCTGTACCGCCGAACAAGTCCCGTCTCGACTGAACAATTGACTGCGAACAACTGATTGTTCATTACTGCCTGGGGCCGGGTCCGAACTCCGGCCCGTTGATATGACTGCCTCTCACCTAACTGCCTTCTCGGTCCACGACTGACTGCTCACGACCGACGACAACTGAATGCTCACAAATGCCCAACGACCATTGAATGACCACTCGTCTTGGCTGATCCTGAATTTAACCCGCCTCTCAATATATTCAACTTGGCTGTCAGCAGATTGTGTCTAGAGAAACCGGGGGTTCCCTCATTTCCTTCACACGTTTTTTGTATAGGATTTAGTGTCTCCTCGCCTGCTCTTGCGCTCAAACTAGGAGTGGAGGGCGGGGTGTAGCAAGCATCTCGGGGGTTCCCGGCAGCTGTGTCGGCAGTATCTCGTCCAGGGGGTTACCCTGTTTCCTTCGCCGAGGGCTTATATCAGCTAATTTTCTGGACTTTCCCCGTTTCCTTCGGCTGCGGTACATCCCCGAAAGTTTTTATACGTCGGGACTTCCCCGAGGATTATTTCTCAGGGTGTGAATACAGCGCAATTCCTATCCTCTGTACCTGCCACACGTCAGCACATGACCTGCTAAGTTCCATAGGAAAACAATACATGAGGTAACACACTTTTATTTCTTCTGCGCAGGTGTGTTTCAAAGCATTCTAATAAAATAATTTCTCTGTTCACTGTGTACAGTTTTTACCAAAAAGAAGATAAATTATTTGTAAATATCTTCACCGTGTCAACATTATTTTACATATTCTGTATTCTGGAATGCTTGTCATCTCCTAGCCTACAAATGGATAATGATAACAACTTACGAACAATATGTAACAATTTATGACAGTTCTATGTTAAATTTGTGACATATTTACAAAATTATAATATACTTTTCATAAAAGTAGTTAATTTCTGTGTCCCGTGTTATGTTGAATCAATAAACACTTTTTTTCATGAATGACCCATTCCATTTTTTGCACTATTACATTATACGAACGAAATATATATTATAACACGTAAGATCATCTTCATAACGAGTAGTGTTAATTCATACAGAAAATTTAGTTTCGATTCGTTCTTCGTGGGTATTTTCTCTTCTTTACTAGCATTTCACTACCACTTATTGGTGTTATTTTAATATGTCAGTAAGATACTAGCAGTATGTGGTGTATCATATTTTCAAAACAGTATGTCTTCCGATATTTAAAAAGGGTTTTATGAAGTTTCCGGTGTCTAAATTCTGCAAGAGGTGCGAGTCGTTTAAGCTGGCACTACACGGTACCCAATTTCTGCCATATTCTCTTATACCCAAGGGCACAACAGAGGCTTACAAGTTTCTATAGCAAAAGAAAAGAAAGGACGCATCAGTTCATACCCACACGTCACCTAGAGAGCTAAAATAAGATTGTAAATGGCAGGCAAAACAACTCGCAGGGGTACAAATGCAACCAAATGTTATATGTACGCACTTTGGGTGCATCCAAACGCACGAAGATCGTTTCTTTCCCTTGAAGATTGCATTTATTTAGGTTTCTAAGTACGGGTAGTATTAATGTATGGAACATGATATGAGTAACGGCACTGCTTATGTATGGAAAAAAAGGTACTGTGTTCACATGTGTGTACGATGGACATTTATGCTACTCATTAAAACATTAGCAAATTATTTAAATAGGATTGTAGTTAGGAATTTACTTCGAGCTGGCTGAGAGGAGAAGGGGATATTTCTATTTCTATTTTTGGACAAAATATGAAAGCTGTAATATTATAAATTAAAAATTAAATTATTATTTATAGTCAATGGGCTAATATACAGATATTGAATGACAAAATGCTATAAACACCCTTCATTTTAAAGGGGGATCACACATATCTCATATTGACATAAAATACAAGTTGTCATACTGTTTACAAATTTTATGTTTTTATATTTTATTTCAGTGAGGGTATATGTTCCGATATCACCCCTCCGGGAGGGTGCAAGTGCAAGGGGGTGCACTTGCACCCTCCTGTCAAGAAAAAAAATACACAGAAAAAATTACATATTTTTAATTAAGTTACTGTTTGAATAAAAACTGAAGGCGTCTAGGTTGCTGTCCAAATTTGTTCATCACCTTGTCAATAAATTCAGTATCCTCCTCTACTCTTTTCCTGTGAACACTAAGCATGCGCAGGCCGCTTAGCCTCGCGTCTCCCATCGTTGAGCGATTCCACGTCTTGACACGTCGTAACGTGCTAAATGTACGTTCAATGCTGCATGTTGTTGCTGGAATAGTTAAACCAGTTTTGATTGCCTCACATACCGCTGGGTAAAACGGAGTGGCTTGAGCAATTACATCTGCGTATTCAACAACAGATTCATTGAAAACCGCACTATTTGCTTCATTTGTCTTCATCATCTCGTACCATGTGGTAGCCTCGGCAATAAAATTATGTAGAAGACCTCCGTAGAGGTTCTGTATATCTTCTGCTATCGCTAAAAATGCTGATTTGTCTAATTTTCTCATATTTTCTGGGTGACGCTGCATAAGCGAAAATGCTTTCTTGTGTGTTGAAGAAAATCGATTTTTTTAGTGAAGAAATAATAGAATCTAAGTATGGGATAAATATAGATATTCTGAAAAATTCTTCCGCATTTTCAGATGGTTGATTTGATCTGCAAGTCTGTTTTGCCACTACTTGAGGACGCTTAAATAAAACCTACAGTTTTTCGCCAATTTTTTGAGCTTTCTCGAAAATGACCGCAAACTCCATAGAGGCATTATCGCGGTGAGATTGAAGCACACCAGCTAATTTATTTACGTGATCGTGTATTGCCTTTATATTCATATTTACTTCTTGTAATTGATTGCACACGGGTTCAAGTTTGGCAGAATAGGCAGCAATTACTAAAAGTGTCACAATGTTATGTTGGAGTAGTTGCAGTCGTGTAGAGCTGATACGCTTTGGTTTTCGTTGTAGAGTTCGGCGCGTCCTGCGAAAGTTCTTCTAAAACTTGTACAATAATCAGAAAGTTTTCAGAAAATTTTCTGATACTTTTGTTCTTTGCTGTCCAACGCGTTTCACAAAATAGAGGTATATTTGGAATTTTATTCCGTCGCAACGTACTCTCTCTAAAAAAAATTTATAATGTCCTTTGTAGTCCCAGTAATATTTCTCACTTCACTGACAGTATTCAGTTCATTAATGACAATATTCAATACGTAGCTTGCACAGTGGAAAAATAGGGCTGAAGGATATTTATCATTAATAATTTTCTGAACACCACCTATGTGACCTGCCATTGCAGCACACCTGTCGTATCCTTTGCCAACAAGTTTATTTAAATAAAAATTATAATCTTACAGGAAGCGAATAATAGTTTCCGAAATTGCTTTTGCGTTCAATTCTTGTACCGGTACATATCCGAGGAATTCTTCACAAATTATTGGTTTTTTATCATCTTTATCATAACGTAGATAGCGAACACCAATCGATAATTGCTCTGTGCCACTAATATCAGCAGTCTCATCAGCCAAAACAGAAAAAGCCGAAGCATGTTTCACCTCCTCAATTATTTTGCTTTTAAGAACATCGGAACACATTTAAATCAATTCGTTTTGAATTTGATGCGATATGTATAAGGAATTTTTTGCTCCTGATTCAAAATGATTCTTCAAAATCTCGTCTCCTGAGTCAACTCGAAAATGTAGCAGGTCTGTAAAAACAGAACCCTTCCGTCCACTTCTACACGAAGTGGAAGGTCATGTCGCCCGCAAAATAAAATTGTTGATACGATAGATCGAAGTTTTAAACGATTTTCTTCAACTTCCTTGTGATATGTCGTATTTAAAGATTCATGAACGCTTAGTCCCCATCTATCCATGATCTTTTCAAATGTATTTGACGAAGCCAGTGCGTCACAATGCCACTTACTTGTCGTATGAGACTGTGCAGCTTCATGAAACTTTTGATATTTGAGGCAAGGAGAAACTATAAACTGTCCTTGTATACCGCGCTGCACTGGAGGCCGAAATAAAACACATATCCTACACAGAGGTCCCTTTGCTATAGCTGAGTAGGCTAACCACGGATATGTTGTAAGCCATTCATGTCGGAAAGCTCGTTTAGCATCAAGGTTAACGTCATTTTTTAAAACTGTACGTTCTACTAGGGTTCCAAGGATGTCTTAGTAATTTCAAACGTAGATCATCATTGACTTGATAACCGAGGTCCAAACACAACCCAATATCCAATAATGAATAAGTTGCGCTTCTGCTAGAAAAATCGAGCGATGCATCTGCTTGAAAATCTTTACGCGCAGAGCTGGTACCTTTAAGCAAAAAGTTAATAGGTACAGGTTTTAGGCCCGAAGGCCAGCACACCCTCCATCCTCCCGCATTGCAACTGTACCCTGATGGGTAAGACAATGCACGGCACTTTCCTCTTGGTCTCTTCGGGCCATTCACTTTTCTTTCTTGCCGTAACTCAGTATTCTACTGGTTTTCTCATTAAAACCTGCCCTCCTCGCCAATCAAAAGTACTCCGACTTTTCCTTTTAAAGTCTTTACCAGAGTACCCTATCATGGGTCATCAGAATTTCGCCGATTCCATTTATCGAAGTCCTCAAGCCTTCTACCGATTTTGGTTGCGAAATCCGTCCATATCTTGTAGTGCAGTTTGTTCTCCATAATACTTCTTGCTTCCAAGTGAATGCCCATTTCTTCACATTTCTCTGTTAGTGCTTCCCGTAGGTCTTCTGTCTTCNTCTCACAACAGGTTGAGCAGGTGGTCTCCATTTCCCTGCATTTGCCAGCTATGTGGCCCCACTGCTGACATTTATAGCAGTGCGAGAGCGAGATATAATCTCGCACTCGGCAGCTATCATAACCTACATAGACTCTATCCTTGTCTATTAGGGCGTTTCTGATCTTGGGATCACACATCAGAACAACGTTAACCCTGTCCGAGTCCCTGCGACCAGTCCTGTGGCTAATAGAAACTACTCTCTTGAAACTTTCAAGATCGTGCTCGCCACAAAGTCCTCCTCTGAAATTTTGTCTGAAGATCACCTCAGGCAGATCACCGGTGTCCTCCCCTCGAGGGACATCATATATCACTATCTTAGGGTCACGCCTTCTAGGTGCCTCTAATTTTAGTCCAAGTGCCTTTATTTTGGAAGCATTACTAATGCTTTCCAGCGTTTTGTCGTCACCAGCTTCAACAAGAACGCCACCTCCTCTTATCCCACGTATATTCCTAATCTGGAGACCTTCCCCTTTAGGATCGAGACCCTTTTTTAGCAGTTCTCTAGTTTCCCCGCTAGTTTTTCCTTCATCGTTAGGGTAGACCAGGACTATTTTCTTAGCCGGTTGTGGCTTATAGGCTACTCCCGCTGCCTGGGCGTAACTCTTAATTACTGGAACAGCAGTAACTTCATGTTCAGTAGTTTCAGTTCTAGAAGCCTTTCCTTCTCTCTTCTCGGACTCCTGTAATCTTCCGATTAAGAGACTGTTCTGTACTAGAACTCCGTCTAAATTTCCTTGAAGTTGTGTAAGCCTTGGCAGCAGGAAGTTGGCCTGTGTCGAGTTCACCTTAGAACTTTTGTTTAAGATCCATTTCNCCTTGGCAGCAGGAAGTTGGCCTGTGTCGAGTTCACCTTAGAACTTTTGTTTAAGATCCATTTCTGCATTGATTCCACCAATTCACAGGTCTCTTTATGCATTCTCATGATGCTGTCTCTCTCCTTGTTTAAATCACTGTTCGAAGAGTCTCTCCCAGGTTCATCCGCAAATCTCAGTTTCCTCTTAGGTTTGCTCGCCGATACTTCCGGGTCTTCCTCAGCCGACCCCACAGCAGACCTGGGCACCGCGACTTCCTGTTCCTCTTGGACATCAGGGAAAACAAGACGAGATGTCTTGAGAGGCCTTCCCTTTTTTCCCACCAGGGTAAACTCCTGTACTTTTCTGGTAGTCGTACGCAGGTCCGACTCCTCTTCCGAGGAGGAGGATTCCGCTACAGAGTCGCCAGAATCTGCCTCTTCTTATACTTGCGCTCCAGTTGTACCTTCTTCTTCCTCTTCCATTGCTAGCAGTTGGCCATCGTAAACTTCCTGAAGCCAGGAATCTACTATTGACGACTTGACACCATGTATATTCTTAAAGATCTTTCTGTAGATCCTTTTGACCNGTACCTTCTTCTTCCTCTTCCATTACTAGCAGTTGGCCATCGTAAACTTCCTGAAGCCAGGAATCCACTATTGACGTCTTGACACCACGTATATTCTTAAAGATCTTTCTGTAGATCCTTTTGACCTCTATTGGAATAGGAAAAGTTCCCCAATCGAAGTTGGAGTCCCTGATACTAGCTATTGCCGTCAGTGCCACATGCGAGGGAACAGTCTCTCTTGAGAGGAATCCAGTTAAACCTTTGCGCTTATCCTTTAGTGTTGGCGAATTGTCCACTTCCGTGATGCCCAGTGCCTCCATGACTGTTAGCCTCGGAGCCCCAGCTGAGCTACTGGGGGAAGACATGGTGCTCCCGCGACGCGGGACCCGCACAATGGTCTTCTCTCTTCGACTTTTGCAGTCTCTAATTAAAGAGTACAAACAAAATTTACACAAACACTACCCAATACACAAGTCTCTGTGTGCTTACACTGTAAGTCCCCACACTACAAAGTACATGACATGAACACAAGATATCCCAAAGTCCTTCTCCACCAGTCAAGCCTCTAGGGCAGCCTGAGGCCATAGGCCTCAGACCGGCTTGTAATTCCCTTTTCTCCCTCTTAGCCGTTCGCAGGGAATCCCACTAGGGGAATTATGGCCACACACAGACAAGTCCGATGGACTAATAACCCCGCGACCCGTGGATCCACCCGGCCGACGCAGAGGCGGGTTAATAGGTACAATTAGAACAGCGTGAACTGACGCGGTCGCAGGCGGGAAATCCCCCGCTTCCGTAGCGCGGCAGCGGGGATTCCCCGAGCAATAATGCCAACCATCTACTACAGAGATTAAGTATGTTTTCGATGAGCGAAATATATTCAATCAAATACCCTCGCGATTTGAATTTGACATTACATTTACCTGCATAATATACATGTATAATTCTATAATAGTTATAGTATATAATAGTATAATATGTAGATGCAGATGAACCTCCCTGAAAGTAATCCTGGTGGCGCCCATGCCCCCTCTCCCCCCGGGCTAACCCACTGTATTAACGTATGCATCCAATGAGCATCATAATCAATCTTGAGCTTTTGTAATTTAACAAGTTTGTATGGTTAGAAAGCCAAAAGAAGCCAAAACTATTACAATATTAAACTTAAGGCTTTTATGTGTGCCTGTTAAAATTACTCACACTACACAGCTCAAATTATCTACTTTAGAAACCAATAGGTTTGACTAGCAAACAACCACAGCTAATCGATTGCATTGTGCTGTTACTCACATATTATTGCTTTTAGACAAAGAGATTCTGGAAATAAACTTTTTCTAAGAATAACGTAAGTTATAAACAGTAATATCGTATCACATAAAATTTTTAAATACATACTGTAGATTTAAACTCTAAAGCCAAACATTAAATTACACTAACCCACGCACCAACCCACAGAGCTACACACACAAGCTACAAACAATGAGTTTGATAATGTGTATACATTACCTAACGCCATAATTATAGCGTATTTTATAAAGTTGTGTTTATTGTTTTATTATGACAGTGTGAGTAATTTGCAACTTTTCCCGTTACTTGCGCGTATTTAAGTGAAATTTTGTACATACATACATTTTACAGAACCTGTAATCTTTTCGTAAACTGTCATATATGGCTTGAGGTCTCCGCCATCTTGTCTGTCCCAACTTCGTGGGTATAGCAGACATTTAGAACACGTTCTACTGTTGTGGAGTTTTGTCTGGGAGCGACAAAGATAGAGTATGCGTGAGGAGTGTCGATATCACAGTGGCAACGCTGCCGATTTCCCCATGCAGCGACTACGAAAATGGACTAGCGCTAAGTGGTGTTCATGCCATGAACTACAAATTCTTACCTGTTGGTGTGGTCAGAAACTTTAACCTGGGGAAGTCCACTCTAGGTATATCTTTACTCAATGCTAACGCTTAATGCCGGCCTCATTACAATGCAGAAGTTCCATTGCACCAATTTATACTGCGCTCAAAATTTAAGCTTGCAACATATTTGCACGGTAAAGAAATGCGAGAAACCGCACGACCTAAATCTCGCACTTCTCGGTTAGCCTCACGTCCGGTGGTGAACGGTACCTGTTTGGTGGTCGATCATTCCAGTCACCGCCAGCTTCAAAACGCACAACCGCGTGCAGAAACATAAGCCGCACCTCGTTTGCATGGTAACTCGTCACAGACACAGAGTAAAAAGGCTTACCCGTATGGCCCCCGGACAGCTGCCAAACCAAAGTACTTCGCCAATTCAACCTTGACACGGAAGATGTTCCACTCCCCTCTTACACCTAACGGCCACGAGGCCTACTAATAATTCGCGCATGGATGGATCGGCGAACAAAACCTAAATTACCAAAATGTGGCGTGCATGACAAATGCGCTTCATAGTGCTAGATGGCAGCAGATCCTCACACAATTTACCAGGGCGATCAGCCATTTTGCCAGTGCGTGCGGATGAAGTTCGGAATACACACAACAGCGGCCCATGCGTAGAGGCCAGGCTGTCAGCCGCTCGGCACGCGGCCCCCGCTGCGGGCACAAGGAGAGGTTGAAATCGATCGCATCCGCTACCGCGGCGGCGCTAGAAGCTTTTAACGGCCGAGCNACCACCCGCCCAGCTTCCACAGCTCCGAGCCAACTCGAGTGAGTAGGGGGAGCGAGGTGGTTCTGGACACCAGCAGCCTCCACACTCGCTCCTTCACAGGCCTCTCCAGTCGCGAGAAACGCCTTCTCAGCGCCCGCCAAACAAATTATCTTCACGGACCCATCCCTTTGCAGTGATTCGCCAAGGAAAGAGGATGACATACGACAACCATAAAAATTGTTGGTAAAAATAAGAGAGGGGGAAATCACCAAACAGAAAATACAACTGATATATGGCACGGAATTTAACACTCTTACAAAAGAAATATCTCCTTTTTAAAAATATAACTACCACAACTTCAACTGCCCAAAATTTGGCATACTGCAAATGTTCACTTTTCATTGTGACACTTCTAATAAAAATTATTTACTCGCTTTTGTCATTGCAGACATCTAAATTTTAAATTCTGGTAGATAAGTAATTTCAAACTATACATGAGGATATAAGCAAGCCTCTGAATAATTATATACTGACTTCTGAAATAGTATTGTCAGTAAAATGAGTTTCAGCGTTGACAGCCAGTGCCACTGTTTTTCTGTATAGTTACATTCGTGACTGTACGAACATGATTGGTCAAATAAATATTTTTAAATTTTTTGTGAATTTCACGTTACGTCACGTTGCGTCTTATGTGTCTGCCGGAGAATCACAGACGCCCTATCGGATAATTAGAATTCTGATTGGCCCTGTGAAGAAAGAAAATGTTCTCTCACAATACAAGCTGCCAAAAAACAAATGTAATTTGCAAGCGTGATCGTAAGATGCCGAAGTCTTGGTGGAACACTAAAAATTATTAGAAAAGTAATTATTTTAAATATTTGGGAATCGTTACACTTAGGTGCATTGAAAAAGAAAGAAAATGAACGCAATGATTTTATTATTTACAAAATTTACCTAACAATTTTAATTAAATGTTAAAACGTTGAACTACTTTCCCACTGATGTTTCAAACTTTACTGGGCGCATGCCAGTCAGTGTGTGCCTGTTAATATGCAGGTAGAGGCAAATACAGTTTTTCAAAAGTTGATTTCAAAACTTTTGTAAATACGTAGCGTTAAATTTAAAATTCGACAAAAGTAGTATTTACAAAAAATTAGTTTGGGGAGCTGTCATAATGCACAATTTTCAAAGAGTAATGAGAATATTTAGTAATTGTACAGTTTACCTGTAGTTCTCATCGTACTAAAAATATTGTTTTCACAAAGCCAAAGTCGTTACTTTGAGGGGAGGTTGCAACTTCGTGATAATTATCAAACACGGTATGCTTGTACAGAACGTTATACACAGGCATATGCACCAAGAAAGCACTGCAAATTGCGTAAAAGAAAATACTGAATGCAATCTACTTTTTAAAGTCCTCTTACACTACTAATTTTTGTGAAATACGGAGGAGAAAAGAAAATTTGCTAATGGCGTGTATGTGTGTGTAAATATGATGTGTGTGTGTATATATATATATTACGAGATCATTTTTCGTGGGTAAATGAGCCAAACATTATTTTGTTGAAAAATATGCATTTTGACTGAATCCTGCTTGAATTCAGTGTTAAAGGCAGTACTTTGCCACTACAGCACTGGAAATCCTACTATGTATTCTACTTGCGAATTCATACACAGCAACACAGTCGGAGGTTGTGCGAAACCTTTCAGGTGTATCGTTATTGCTCTGTGGCCGCAAGCAGGTAACATCTTTGACTCTGGACAGTCACTTTCTCCCCAGTGCAACCCGGCGGGGACGAAAGGCGGCAGTCCGAGCGGTTAGCATGCTCGCCTCCCAACAATGCGAACTGGGTTCAATCCCCGGCCAGGTCAAATCCGGATTTTCGCATGTGGGAATCGTGCCGAACGATGCCGCTGGTCTGCGGGTTTTCTCGGGGACCTCCCGTATCCCCCGCACTTTCATTTCGGCGCTACTCCATACTCACCTGAATCACCTTCATCGGCTCTCAAGACATCGATATTAAGAGCCACCCAAATCTCTTCACTCACCCTAAAGGCGGCACTTTCACTGGCCTGGGCGCAATTCCGCGCCACAAACTCGCCTAATATACTACATTGGCCAAGACACTAAAGCTGCGCCATACTTTTGGCCCTTACATACAACCCTCCTCCCTTTCACCCTAAGTTCAGTCACAGGCCTGTTTACTATGAATGCGTGCAACGTGTACACATGTATTCAATTATGCACACAATAATTATTTATTTTATTTTTTATATTTTGGAAAATAGTTGACAAAATGTTTCTGTAATACTACCGCAGCAAAATTAGTTTATATTTTGTGATGCCAATACATAAAGCTACTATGTATTTTAACAAATAACACAGACCAACGATAAAAAAAAGTTTTTAATTATTTTGCTGGATTCTTATGTTTTTTGGTGTGCCGAGTCCGAAAATAATAATAAAAAAGTCATAACACCCACCATTTTTTCACATTTGAATATATAAAATATGAGAAATTCATTTTTTTATCTTGCATTTTATTTACATATATTTTTATTTACATTTATATACATTTTTATACTTGATATACATTATTAATATACTAAAACATATAGTAAATATAAATGAAATTAGGTTGGCAGTGGTGGTACGACTGTTTGTTTTCTTTCAGTCAACACAACCTCACTTTTTGCCCATGTGCTCTAAGTATGGCTAACCGTGGTTGTAAAAACTTTCCTAGCAGTTTTTGTTATATATGTGGCGAGTTTGTAATTTTAAAACATCAAAGAAACATTACAGAGTTTGTTAAAAAAAGTGTACTTGGTATATTTTGGGATAAAACTTTGTGATCAAGAAAAACCTCGCGCTCCACACAAGGTATGCTATGTTTGTGTTGAAGATCTTACAAAATGGTCAAAAAAAGAAAAGACAGCTTTTAGATTTGCAGTACCCATGATATGGAGAGAACCAAAAAATCATTCAGATGATTGTTATTTTTGTAGCATTGATGTTACTGGATATAACTCCGAAAATAAAAAAGTAAATTGTCTATACCCTAATCTTCCTTCAGCTATTCGGCCAGTCGGGCATGGTCCGGGACTTCCTGTCCCTGAGTCACCACAGGCTTTTGATGACGTTTTACTTGATCAGTCCAATGAAACTGAATCTGATGAAGGTAAACCGGATGATGATGAGTTCCAATGTTCTCCAGAAAATTTAGAACCTCAGTTGTTTGCACAGGCTGAGTTAAATGATTTGGTAAGAGATTTGGGTTTGACTAAAGCGAAAGCTGAATCGCTTGGCTCTAGGCTAAAAGAAAAATATTTGTTGGCACCTGGTGCATCTATTTATCAATTTAGAACAAGAGATCAACAGTTCGCTAAGTTTTTTTAAGCAAGAACAGGATTTGGTGTTTTGCCATGATATTGGTGGTCTAATGAATGAATTTGGAATTGAGTACAACGATGAAGAATGGAGGCTTTTTATAGACTCATCAAAAACTAGCATAAAAGCTGTTCTTTTACACAACAGTAATACTTATGCTTCACTGCCTGTGGCAAATTCAGTCCATATGAAGGAAACATACAAAAATCTAGACATTATTTTAAAGGAAATTAACTATCCTGCTCACGATTGGATGATGTGTGGAGATTTGAAAGTTGTTTGCATGCTCCTAAGCCAACAAAAGGGATTTACTAAATTTCCATGTTTTATATGTGAGTGGGGCAGCAGAGCAAGGGATCGACACTGGTCAACAAAGCATTGGTCTGCAAGAAAAACCTTAACACCTGGAAAGAAGAACATTTTGCAAAAACGTTAATAGATACAAAAAAAATTATTCTACCACTTCTTCACATTAACTTAGGTTTAATGGAAACAGTTTGTAAAAGTCATGCCTAAAGATGGTGAATGTTTTAAGTATTTATGTGAAAAGTTGGGCCTGAAATTTGTAAAATGATGTTCGATTCCAACTTTGAAACAACAATGACTACAAAGGAAAAGGAGGCTTGGATATCATTTAAGCAAGTTGTGACTAAGTTTTTGAGTTATGTTAAAGACCCAAACTATGAGCTTATCGTAGCTAATATGATAGACAAGTTCAAAAATCTGGGATGCCTGACGAGCCTTAAAGTCCACTTCTTACACAACAATCTTGACTTTTTCCCTGACAACTTGGGCGATGTGAGTGAAGAGCAGGGGGAGCGGTTTCACCAGGACATCAAAGTGATGGAGAAACGTTACCAGGGACGGTGGAATGTCAACATGATGGGTGATTACTGCTGGTCACTTCACCGAGATCAACAAAATGCATCACATGGGAGAAAAAGCTGCATAAGAAGCTTCAGAAAGAAGAGAGAAAGGAAATATAAAAAAATAAACACTTAAAATGTATGTAATGAATTATTTTTAAATACAATCGCATACATTGCATTTTAAAATACAAATGCATAGTGTGAGATAACTATGGGTGACATAAAAAAAACTGATGCCAGATTCAGTNCATTGCATTTTAAAATACAAATGCATAGTGTGAGATAACTATGGGTGACATAAAAAAAACTGATGCCAGATTCAGTTTCAGCACCCAAAAATACATAAGATACAGCTGCACTTATTAAAAACGTTTTCACGAAATATGTTTTTGTTGGCCTGTGTAATTAATGTAGACTTCATGTTTATCAAAGACATGAAGCTATGTAATTAATTTATAAGATGTATATTTTATAAACCTCGGTGTTGTAAAATCATATTTCGCTTGTATTGATACATACATTTTTTTAGTATTTTATTAGTTACCAAAGTAATTGTTTATAAAGTACATAAACTGTTTTTACTGAGCACCAGTGTATTTATAAAAGTAAAATACAATAAAATTCGTAACATAAAAATTAATGTTACTTAAAGTACTAATATTTCGAAGTTTCTTAAACTGTTTCATAAATGTTAAATAACATTTCAATTACGATTNATGTTACTTAAAGTACTAATATTTCGAAGTTTCTTAAACTGTTTCATAAATGTTAAATAACATTTCAATTACGATTTACAAAATACAGAAAACAAGATTATCAAGGACACTGCGAAATCGCGAAAGAAAATTTTGTGGCAACGTGTGTTCGAAAACACTGTAGCGTCTTACTCATTGTATGACATGGTGACGCATTTCTGACACGACTTAACTGTTTGCGGACCACCCAAGAACGTCAACATTATTTTAGCCGAATTATCATAAGGGCAGTGAAATGGGAAATTAGGTAGCTTCGTAGACAAGCCTGCCAATAACGAAATAATTTTTTTTTTAGTATTTACAGTTTGTTGTACATTAAGGAATTAGTCAACTTCCCCGTGATAAGCCATCAACTCTGTNTTTTTTTTTTAGTATTTACAGTTTGTTGTACATTAAGGAATTAGTCAACTTCCCCGTGATAAGCCATCAACTCTGTGCTTTACAGAGGACTTTAATTTGACTCGGCAGTTTTTTTCTAGCTGCCAGTTATTGCACAGTTTTTTAGCTAAATAGGTGAATAATTTTTTATAAGTATGCCACAAAATTTTTTCTATGAACTTTACAGAGGTAATGGAAGATTTAAAATTATTGTACCTACAGAGAATGGAAGATTTACTATAGGCAAATCAGGCTGCAAATATAGAAAGGATACAATACAAAGTTGAGATCTTCAGCACGTATTTCTCTCTTTCCTGAAGAAATGTAGGATGTATGGGAAAAAAAACTTCACAAGTCTGGCTTCTCAAGACAAATCTAATAATATAGTGTGAAATTTGCGGACTGTTCATCACAGTGAATACTGCCGTTAACGAAGAATCTTAGGATGTTTAACTGACGGCATGTGAAATATCGGTGGTAAAGTGTTGTCTGCGTAAATTAATTAATGAGTAGAGGCGGAAAAAATTCGTGAGTTCAGTGACCTGTAGGATAGACACTCCACATTCGTTTGGTAACTTTAACGGACCACTACTACTCATTGGCTCCGTGCTGACACAGGACTAAGCTGTAATTGGCCTGCATTTTGTTGACTTCTCTTTATTGGCTCATAGCCCTCCATGAGGCATCACATTAGTTCCGGACCAATCGCAGATGTAACACCAATATACAAGTATTTGAATTATAGCTTATTCTCAAATTAACCGCGAATTCTTCACGTTTCTNCGCAGATGTAACACCAATATACAAGTATTTGAATTATAGCTTATTCTCAAATTAACCGCGAATTCTTCACGTTTCTATCAGTACAGCATCAACCCGATTTGTAACTTTTGATCATGATAACATGCGTGGCAAGGTGGAACTGTCTTCTATTTTCCATATCCAGCCAGCAAGTTATTTTAAAGTTTTATGTTACGTGCTGTCTTCTCTTTAGCTCCTTCAGTCGCAGATATACGAGTTAAGGCTTTGCAAGGAACGAATTTTTTTTTTCGTTACTGTACTTTTATCAGCACAATGCTGCCAAATGTCGGGACCAATAAAATTTCGTTTGTGCTTAATATTATAATTGGTAGTAGAAGTTGTTCACCATTTCGTGTGTATGTGTGTGTATATATATACGTATATATATACATATATATATTCCATTTGTGCTTACTTCCTAATTTTCTGAAGCCCTGCTGCAGTTCTACTTCCANCGCAGATGTAACACCAATATACAAGTATTTGAATTATAGCTTATTCTCAAATTAACCGCGAATTCTTCACGTTTCTGTCAGTACGGCATCAACCCGGTTTTTAACTTTTGATGATGATAACATGCGTGGCAAGGTGGAACTGTCTTCTATTTTCCATATCCAGCCAGCAAGTTATTTTCAAGTTTTATGTTACGTGCTGTCTTCTCTTCAGCTCTTTCAGTCGCAGATATACGAGTTAAGGCTTTGCAAGGAACGAATTTTTTTTTTTCGTTACTGTACTTTTATTAGCACAATGCTGCCAAATGTCGGGACCAATAAAATTTCGTTTGTGCTTAATATTATAATTGGTAGTAGAAGTTGTTCACCATTTCGTGTGTATGTGTGTGTGTATATATATATACATATATATATTCCATTTGTGCTTACTTCCTAATTTTCTGAAGCCCTGCTGCAGTTCTACTTCCAGNTATATATATACATATATATATTCCATTTGTGCTTACTTCCTAATTTTCTGAAGCCCTGCTGCAGTTCTACTTCCAGGATATTACTCCGCCTCATGCAAACAAACCTTAACAAAGTCTAGAATATTATACCAGAGGAGTAGTACACCGCACTCATGCGCACTCTGTGAAGTGGAGAGGTTCGGACTGCTCTTAACATCGAGGCCTTTAGAGCCCATGGTGAAGTGAGGTGAGTATAGAGCAGCGCCCGAATGCAAATGCAAGGGCGGGAAAAAAACGCGCTGACCAGTGGCATCGTCCGGCGTGATTCCAACATACCAAAATCCTGGCGCTGCCCGGCCGGGATTCGAACCCGGAATTCCTGAGGTAATTGAAATGTATATGTATTTGAAGTCTAAGTGTGTCAAATAAATTCTCAACATTTGCCTGTCCCTAGATATAACGCAGACATGACGCAGTTTGAGGCCAAATTTTATTATTAAGGTTGGTTTTAATACAGCTCATTAAAATTTTGAGCAATATGCGCGAGTGTGGCTCAGGCGAAGCAAATCTTGAAATATCTAGACACTCGGAAAATCGCAAAAATATAATTTAATTTTTAAAACTTTTTTTTTATTATTACATGAGAAACAGCAATCATTTCCGATAGCAAAATACCACACTTTTGTATGACTACACAAATGAGTACGATGGAATGTAAATCGTATTACGTATAAAATAACGTTTGATTGGAAGTTGGTGAACTCGGTACTATTTGGCTGAAAGCCAGCCACTAATGAATATTGTATGTACAAAACGATTCATTTGTCTGGTATGACGTGGAAAGTTGGTAAGTGAGCATACCGGAACCGACAGAACTGGGTTTTATATTGCGATGGATAGAGGTGACTCATTTAGCTTGTCTTGAATAGCTATCAATATGTCCAGACCTCAAGGCGCTAAAAAAAAAAANTGGATAGAGGTGACTCATTTAGCTTGTCTTGAATAGCTATCAATATGTCCAGACCTCAAGGCGCTAAAAAAAAAAAATCAGCTACACATAATTTTAGATAAAAAAAAATAATATCCTTGCTTTTCATCACAAACGCTAACTNTAAAAAAAAAAATCAGCTACACATAATTTTAGATAAAAAAAAATAATATCCTTGCTTTTCATCACAAACGCTAACTGTTGGCAGCGTCAGAACTTCGCAGTCACCCATTTGTAATTAACTCTTACTATGACACGGCGCGGAAATAAAAAAAACTGCGATTAAGTCGTTCCCAATTAGCGTCAACGTTAAAAAGTTGCATGAGCGGCAGATTTTTTAATTGTGTTTGTATTAACGGTATTAGCAGCATCGCTTGTCGGCTGTCTCGAAACAATCATAATGGCGAAAGAGAGGGAGATTATAATGCTTTGCCAGCATGAAATACACGGTTTCCCTTCCCTATCTGCTGCTATTCGAATTTAGACTTATCAGTAAACATCGATATGCGATATTAGAAAAAAATATATTGGAATGACTTAATGAATAACTAGGGACAGGAAAATGTCGCGAGTTCAATCGCATGCAGGCTAGCGTCCCCAGTTGTACAAGCATAGTCAGGCATCAGCACTTCCTTCATTGGCTGCTGATCCTGCGAGTTGCAATATACCCCAGAACATGTAACACGGGATTCAATGCTGTTATTCCTTAAATATTTGTTATTGGCTCACATTCCTCGAAGCCGTGTATAATAAAATGTGAGCCAATATACGTGACTTAAATGTACATGTGTCTGAAGTCTAGCTTGTCCTGAAATTTATTCGCGAAATATTCAGATACCTACGAATTACGGCATAAAATCTTTAGTGGTGTACACCAATATTTTTGTTTTTATCGCGCAGGTACATATTGTTAAATTTCTCTCTAAGTCAGTGGGCCAAACCAGGTTCGTTACGGGATGGAGGTCTAAATTAAATAAAAGAGTTAATTATAATTTCATAATTTTATTTATAAAAAATACAAACAAAATTCTCTTGACTCAACATCTCACAAAAAATTGATATCACTTGATGTTTAAAGTTAATTACTTCAATCAATAATTTTTACAATTATCTAAAATAAATTAACGTAATTAAATAACAAAAATCAGTCCCAATAGAAAGTTTATCACATCTATTCATTAATTTTACAAATTGTCCATATTTGGCAGTTCCAATATTTACAATAAGGTCTGTATCACATGTCATTCAATCCCTTCTAAGTTTAGTCTAGGTACCACCAGTCCGCAATGTTTTCTGGAGTTCTCCGAGCGCCCTCATGCACAGTAGCCTTCACTCGTCGGGTTTCACGCCCTCTCGGCCATTCACACCACAAACACCTCGTCCGCCGTCGCCTCGCCATCTCCCATCGTCGTCCGTCCTCTGCACGTCGCTCGATTACCGCACCCACCTAAAAGGCTTCTACCAAGACTGCCGACAGTCCATCTGTGCCTTGTATTTATAGGGTTGTAGGCCACCACTGAGAAATTACCCTACCCTATATGAATCATCGATTGGCAGTTATTCAATTCGCCCGAACATACCACAGGTAGGAGACGGGGTGAGAGGGATAAGCTCTGAAATAGCAAATGGGAACAGGGGTCATATATGGTATCGTTGAATAGATCGTCGAAAAAGAAACAACATGTACAAATACAGTTGTTTTCTGACGTGCATAGTTTAAGCACAATGAAATAAATCATGTAAGCATATGGTTTTTGACGTGCGTAGTTAACGCACAATGAAACTGAACGAAAACTGTTTTTATTCTTACTACAATCAAATGGAAATCAACGAAACATGTTGTTTTTTCTGGCGTGCATACTTAGTTTAAGTACAATCAAAATGAGGTCGGGTATACTGTAAATACCGGTATGGTGTGAGAGAACTACTGTTAAATGGGAAATGGGAACACTCATTCGCACACATCACTCGTCATAAGTGTTAGAAATTTCGACCACCCTGTATCAGACACGACTCTGCTCTCCTTCGTACGTTCGCGGTTGCTCGGCGGACCTCAGCACAGCTGAGAGATTCACATGCTTCTCTGATTCTATCTTTCATGTCGTCCCTTGCTGTTGGATAAACGCAGTATACTATGTATTTAATTCTCCCACACAAAAATAAGTCATTTGGGGACAAGTCTTGAAAACGCGGTGGTCATGCTACAGGACCCATTCGTCCGACCCACCTTCTGGGGAATAACATGTTGGCAACTAGCTGATCTCTGCTTGAAAAGTGAGCAGGACAGACATCCTGTTGAAGCCTGTTTGATCAGCTGATACGAAATATTCTCTAGAAAGTCTGCATACGCTGTACCATTCAAGTGCCCTTAAAAAAAATATGGCTCTATGACACGATGTCCGAGAAAATCACACCAAGTATTAAGGCTCCACACATAACGGTTATCCACTTGAGGGAGCCAATGTGTCTTGACTACATACCAGTAATGGGTATTATGTATGTTAACGTCACCATTACTCTTGAATGTGGCCTTATAAGTCCACAAATTGCTGCGATATGGAAAGCACGGTCCTTGCTCAGGTAGCTGTTGCAGAAATCAATGCGCTTGGGAAAGTCATTATTCCCAAGTTCTTGGTGCAGCTGTACATGGTACGGATGTAAACGATTATCAGCGAGGATTCTCCACACTGTACTTTGAGACAATCCTGAGTCGCGGGCAATCCTCCGTGTAGAATCATGAAGATTAACTACCATAACAGAAAGTACATAAACATCCCTCTCGTCTCTCACAGATCGTCTGATGCAACGACGTTTGTTGCGTGTCGGTTGCACTAGTCCGATTGTGTGCACGCGACATGCAAGACGCTGGAAGACATTGTACGAGCGATGGACGCGCTCTGGTTATCTCTCTCCGTACAAACGGGCAGCAGCTCTGCAGTTCCGACGACATTCTCCNACGAGCGATGGACGCGCTCTGGTTATCTCTCTCCGTACAAACGGGCAGCAGCTCTGCAGTTCCGACGACATTCTCCCTAGTATCATCAGGAGGTCAAATTATTCTTCGTCTGTAAACGGCATTCCATTCTGAGAGCAACACCACAGACAGACAAAGTCTGACACTGAAACAACACACTCGTTTAATGGTTGCAATGTAAAACGAATGACTGACTGAATGTACGACCTTTCTATTGTCAGTTATCTTGCATGCAAAGTCTGCAGTTCATGTAAGTGGTAGATGGCTTATCTGCTTGCTCCGTGGTGCNACGAGCGATGGACGCGCTCTGGTTATCTCTCTCCGTACAAACGGGCAGCAGCTCTGCAGTTCCGACGACATTCTCCTAGTATCATCAGGAGGTCAAATTATTCTTCGTCTGTAAACGGCATTCCATTCTGAGAGCAACACCACAGACAGACAAAGTCTGACACTGAAACAACACACTCGTTTAATGGTTGCAATGTAAAACGAATGACTGACTGAATGTACGACCTTTCGATTGTCAGTTATCTTGCATGCAAAGTCTGCAGTTCATGTAAGTGGTAGATGGCTTATCTGCTTGCTCCGTGGTGCTGCATTATTCTCCGCTTTGCTCGGCAACAGTCTAATGCCTACTGCACGAGTTCATGCAGTAAGGCACACAGGTCGCTGCTAGTATCAAAGCGAGTCTCGCACTCCAACCGGCAATGCCGTAATGGCGCACATCTGACGTGCATAGTTTACGCACAACCAATGATAATTGGATACTCGCAACTGTTGTTGCAATACCGTTTCGAACAAACGCGGAGAATAAGGCAGCAATAAGCAGCAAGCAGATAAACCGTCTACCACTCACACGAAATGCAGGTTTTGCATGTAAGTTAACTTGCAATCGAACTTTCGTTCATTCAGACAGTCATTCGTTTTACATTGCATGAATGATAAAATCAGAGCAGCATGTGAATATCTGATCAGTGGTGAGGTCCGCCGAACATCCGCGAAGGCAATACACCCGACGTCCTTTTGATTGTGCGTATACTAGGTATGCACGCCAGAAAAACATGTTTGGTTGGTTTCCTTTTGCTTGTTGTAAGTAAGCAACGTTTGCAATCAATTTCCATTGTGCATAAACTACGCACGTCACAAACCATATGCTAAGATGATTTAATTTATTGTGCAAAAAAAAAGTGTCTTAGTAAATGTTGTGTCCTTTTAGACGATCTATTGCCATTTGCAATTTCAAAGCTCACCCCCCCCCCCC
>NQII01000239.1:565606-648624 GCA_002778355.1 Clitarchus hookeri | reverse complement strand
CCCAATTCCGCTACCAACGATATATTCGTGGGAATGATATTACTACCAATCGATGCTTCATATAGGTTATAAAGTCATCACACTTCTTCCGCGAACCCTCGGTGTCGTGTTGTTTCCGAGGAGAAGGGGTGTTACGGGTGCTGTGAATCAGCAACCTGTATATCTTACATACGAGGTAATTACGCCATTTGGAGATAAGCGTGCGGTGAACCCTACAACTGTCACTGGTTTTTACAGATTAAATGTATAACCGCGTGACCATATCGAAAAAAAAAAAAAAAAAAAAAAAAAAAGCAGTTTGGTTTTAGAGAAGAATGTGGCTGCTTGTTTACCACTGAACACAAAATCTCTTTTTAAATTAAAACTGCATTGACAAATACATTATGGTCAACATGTTTGCAGTCAAGTTGAATTACAGACCGGAATTCTAATATAGCTGAAGTAAAATAGGTAATGAAATGGGGAGTAGTAAGCGCATTAAAACCACAGTGAAAATTAAACGGAGCAGAAAAGATGAAGTCTGTGCCCGGGTAACGATTGGCAGGTGTGTAAAACACGTAAAAATAACAATCATTATCAATTAATAAAATCCCTAAAAGCGAATTTTTCTGTAGCATAATTACCAGCGAATTTTGGTGTTTGTGATGCAAAGCTCAGTCGTACAGGAGATACTAAATGAGGTTCACAAAATGAATACCTACTTACGTTTCGATTTGATTTTTTATAGAACTTTCTTACAAATGTTTTGGATATAATAAAATCTTTACCTTAATTTAATATAATAACCATAAAAAGAAACGTTTTAATACTTTCCATGCGATACTCATATATAGTACATTCACGGTTACTTCCAACTTTTCTGAAGCCCTGCTAAAGTTCTACTTCTAGGATACTCCTCCACCTCATGCAAACAAAGCTTAACCGAGTATAGAAAATTACACCAAAGAGACAACACACCGCATTCGTGCGCGCTCAGTGTAATCATATTTTGCATAAGAACTATTTCTTACTAGATATTACCAGCACACCTACTATCTCCCTGTTTTTATTCATATTAGTTCTAAATAAAATATTATAGTTTCTAGATAAAATATAAGTAAATATTCAGTTTAACCAAATATAAGGTACTTTTATTTTAACACTAGCATAAAAGTAATGTATTATATATTTAGGATATAACTAAACACGTCAAACATGGGGTGATTTTGCTAAGGGTTGATTTTAAAAATGTGAATAAACCGTGAATAGACTATCCCTACGTTGGTCTTTGTATTCCCACTCACCACCGTCCTACTGATCCACAAGGCACCGGGTGATTAAACTCCACTGTGTAACGTTCATTATTGGCTGATTGTTAGCCAACGGAGTACCGAGTGGACTGTGTACCACTCGGATTTTGTTTCACATTCAAAAGGCTATCCAATTGATGGTTTCAGATTGGGTGAAAATACAAAAACAACATTTCTGATAGCGAAAGTTATTGTTGATGTGGTGGAACGCCCTTGTTAATAGCACTGAAAATATGACATATAATTTAATTTTATTCCCCCGCCATCCTTTTTCGAAGTACATTCTGAATAGTTCTTCTCAAAGTGTTAGAAATGCATGGGGACTGAAACTAATATATTTTTTTATTAATATTTTCAAGGTAACACCTGGCGCAAGCCGTACACATCTTGTCGACAGCGGGGTTATCAGTATAGATCCGCTAAATTCGAAAATTCACTCTGTGGCAGACTAGACTTCAAGCACGCATACTTCAGTCTTCTTGTTACGGTTGGCCCATAGTGGTGTTGACTTACCCTTGAGGTCTCTTCGGCTAGTACTAAACAGGAAGTAATATTGTAAACCGTATGACGTACAGACCAGGTTGAATGAAAAAAAAAATGCCTCTCACCATGCCTGCAGCCAAATAATATGCAACAGTGGCCAGAGTATATACACGCATGATAATTATTGGCTGCTGTAAAATTAGTTTACAAACTTCGCATAATTCTTTCATCAGATATAGAATCAAGAACTCGCGACAATCACAAGCAGGGGAAGAAAGCATGCCATGGTCTGTACGAAGGAACCATCTCTACATTTCAGTGGAGTGATTTCGGAAAGCAAAGGGGCCACGGAGGTGTAGTGGTCAGACTACTCACCTCCCACCTAGGCGAACCGGGCTCGATTCTCAGCGGGGTTGCTCCCGGATTTTCGTATTAGCGAACCGTGCCGGACGATGCCGCTGATCGGTGGGTTTTCTCGGGGATCTCCCGTTTCACCGTCCTTAAATTCCGTGACTGCTTCATACCACACCTAACTTCACCTTCATCGTCTCTCAAGACCTCTATATCAAGAGCCACCCAAAGCTCTCCACTCCACTTCTGTATGGCCGCACCAGGAATCGAATCCGGTTGCTCTCAGTGCTAGCCCAACGTATTACCACTGAGGGGCCTCTTAGCTCGGTGGAAATATTATTATAAGTAAGTATGTTACGGTTTACATTCACTTATATGCACTTGGCTGTAGCATATTATATTAGAGGTTGCGTTTTAACATTATTTAGTTAATTATGACTGAGAAAACCTGATTTTCTCAAGAAAAGTTCCTGTCTAGTACTATTTTAAATAACTTTAACTCCGATTCACTTTCGCGATTGGGTAGTTTCTACTAACACGCTTCTTAGGTGCTTGCCTTCCATCACACGCATGCAGTTCCGGAGTAACCTAATTCTAATTGATAGAGATCCGGAAGTTTCCCGGAGTCATTTGGCAACCAGCTAGATCAAACAACCATTTATGTACTTTTACCTCAGTTAGTTGTTTGTCGATTGATGCTCAAGTTTAACTCCACAGAAGGTAGAGCGGGATTCGGCAATTTTCTCCTTGCAGGTTTGCTATTGGTTGAATGGTTATAGTACATTCGCGGTATCGTCACACTTCTTGAAACAAATCATTGAAAAATCACCCCATCTAGGACATGTCTGGTTGTTTTCTAGATACGTAATTTATCACGATCGTTTTATAAAAGTGTTAAAATAAAAGTACTTTATAAATTGGTTAAATTAAACTTTTACTTGCATTTCATTTATAAATTATAATATTATATTGGCAATTAATACGAATAAAACAGAGATAAATATTGTGTGTTGGTAATGCCTGGTAATAGTTATTATGAAAAATATTCTTACACTGAGTGCGCACGAATGCGGTGCGTAGTCCCTTTGATATAATTTTCTAGACTCGGTTAAGCTTTGTTTGCACGAGGCAGAAGAATATTATGAACGTAGAAGTTTGGCAGGGCTTCAGAAAAATTGTAAGTAACCGTGAATGGACTATACACGCTCTACCACGAGTGTGTAAGGCATGTCAGTAGCGGCAGCAGTGCACGAGTGAAGGTGGCGATGAAGCAGGTGAACTACAGTGCGGAGCCGCACGAGGTGGCTTCGCTACGAGACGGGGTCACACTATAATTAAGAACACACATACGAAACGGTATCGTGCATCACCAACTCCAGTCACACACGCCAGATAGATGGCCTCAGTAGCCAGTAACATCGCAAAACGTCGTTGGCCAATCAGCGCGTAGACACTAACATGCCAGAAGGCAATGTTTCCCGGCAGAAGCCGGCCCGGCATCACCTCCCAGAACCAATCGCCAGTGGGATATACTGGGAGCTCTACTTCGCTTCGTTCCTACGGCCATTCCATTTGGGATCCTGCACATTTACTAGAGCTAATAAGCTTCTCCGGGAAACGTTGTCACAGAGTTCAGCCGTCCCTGATCACAAAAATAATCCAACATCTTTCCACTACGGAAGTATGTTCTACTAATCATTCCATACCAACGCGGAATGTTTCTACATTTGCCATAACTGGTCACTCGTACCATTGCATGGCTACTGCCACTGCCATCATGCACTTCACACTTCGGTTTCCACCTTATTTATGTCATTTTAAGGTGTGTTCTCTGTCAATCTTAGTGATGTGTCGTAACAGGAAAACATTTGTTAACTACAGGCGGTCGCCAGCTCAATCAGCAGAGGTGTCAGTCACAGTGATAACAGACTGCGACACCTTGAATTCTAGCCTTCAACAATCATCAGCCTACAGTAGCGGGGTGGTGGTTGGAGCAACAAGTGGGGGAGGGGGGGGGGCTCTTCTCATAACAATATTAAATCTTTCCATGTTTAACGGGTGCTTCAACAGTAATGGAGAAGCTACATTAGCAGTGTGATCAAACTGAATAGTTCGCACAACTTTAACGGCTGGTTGCGCGTTTCCCACACTTGAGACTGTACGCCAAGTTACAGTAAAACTATGAAATTACGTAAGTGTGTTCATTGGTTACATTACTTCTGTACTCCAGTCTCACCTATTTGTTCATTGGCCGCTTCCCCCAATGAGTAAAGACTTTTACCCCAGACCAAACGGCAAGGTATTCCGTCCAATTAAATTTTTTGCCGCTATCTTGCCCGCTAAGCGTCGTCCAGGGCGTTTCCAATTAGCTTCCATCAAACTTCAGAAGTAGCTCACATTTACAACTGTTTCAAATTTCCCTGTCCGGTCGCTAATTTTTCGTTTCTTAGCAAATACCTTCCGCTACATAAAATTATGCCATAAAAATTATCTCCACTTTTCGACTAACCCTCCGACTCCAATTCCAAATGAAAACCACACACGTTTCTCAAAGTTATCTCTACTTCAGGAGACCGGAAATAAGCCATGCTTGCATGTCCGGCAGAGGCGAATGCTGGCGACTTAGGGGCCACTTCGTGAAACGGGATTACCCTCCAACGTGAAACTCCCCACAACCAAAGAGAGCCTTTTTTTTTTTCAAACACTTCTTGTGAACGGAAAGCAGCGGCTTAGCAAAATGGCGTGTTTAAAGCCTCGATGGAGAAAGGGTCCGACAGGCCATTTAAGTAATTGCAGGTGCCGGACCAATCCCGCCCGTTGAATTAGCGCTCCCGGGAACAAAGGAATTACGACGGCTAGACGCTCATAAGGGTCAAGCCGGACAGGATTAGCAACCCTTACGAGGGGGTGGGTGAGTCGAGGGGGTGGATTTGGCGCGATGGCGCCGACACCCCGGCCGCCCTTTGTGAATAACCAATCACAAGGGCGTGCAGGGCGCGGAAAGTAACGCGCCTATAACCGATGATGTCCGGCCTGGCCGCACGCCCGGGGCGGCCTCGGCGGGTGAATAATTAAACCTTATTTCACACTCAGGCAAAGTCACTGGGGTTGGGACGGGCGACAGGCCAGAAGGATTGGTTTAGCCGCACGAAGAGAAGGGGTGGGAGGTCGGGCTGGGCTTGATAAATAATGGAAANGGCGACAGGCCAGAAGGATTGGTTTAGCCGCACGAAGAGAAGGGGTGGGAGGTCGGGCTGGGCTTGATAAATAATGGAAAACCGCTGGTGGAGCGTGAGTAAGGTACGACCAGCGGGGGCGGTGGCAGTGTATGTCTCGCTCGGCCGTCGACCGGTAGGGCTGGCTGGCAGATACACCGAAGACGAACAATTATGCAACCCCCAGTTGCGCTGTCCGGGGGAGCTCGACGGCAGCCAATCAGCACTGATAAAGAGGAGGGTGCGAAATGGCGCTCGTTTCATTCTCGCTACGTGTCCGCCGAGTTCGTGAGTGAAGGTCCTCCCCTTTTGTGTTTCGACACTGTTCAAATCTTAACTCTGAACCCTTCCAGTCCGTCGCTGGTTTTAGAATGCAGGTGTTGTAAATACCTGCCTAATATTTTCGTTATAACAATAGCGGTCACAAAACATACACACCTCGGGGAAAGATACTGGCTGTGTTGGGTTGAGTTGAGCTGAGAGATTTAGACGGCTCTTAATAACGAGGTCTTGAGAGGCGATGAAGGTGAAATGAGACGAGAATGGAGCAGCGCCGGAATGCAAGGGCTGGGGAAACGGGAGATCCTCGAGAAAACCCACTAACCAGTGGCATAGTCTGGCACGATTCCCACTTGCGAAAATTCGGGAGGGACCCCACCGGGGATTGAACCCGGTTCGCCTTGGTGGGAGGTGAGCAGGCTAACCGCTCAGCCACCGCGGCCCCCGGCTGTGTTGGGTTGTGATGGTTGTGTAGGGGTCTCTTCATAAACATCCTTCTGGTGTAACTTGTCCAAGATCGTGGATACAATGTTTATAAATGTTAATATATTGTCGCATCCCGATTGCATTCATTGGTGTGCGATATACTTCATATTAAGTAAAATTACGATTCGTACTGCACACTGAAAGAAACCAGCGTCTTCAAAGCAGTGCTTTATGCTGTTAATGCTGTTAGTCGCTGCTGGCATGCCAATGCTTTGTTAGTAGCAGATGCTTATGCGATGGACCAACAGAAACACTTATCGTATGCACCATCATAATAGGACGAAGATTCCCTCCGTTGCAACAAGTTGCATAAAAATTTATGTGCCAGTTGAGGGGCTAAACCTTTCGTTTTCCAACCAGACATAGTGGGAAAGTAGCAAATCCATTAAGTAAAAGGTAACTGCTTCGGTTGGACTACCTTATTCATTTTTCATTTTCAGAAGTAATGATTAAACCTAAGTGCTGCTGGGTAATCGAGTCAGTAAGCAGTATTGAAACTGAGGTGTGGCAACAGCTTGGGCATTATACGTCAATCATGCAAAAGTGGCGTTGCTTACATGATAGATCTCTTCGAATGTTTGGTTGTTACTGGCCCTCTGTGTACGGTGAACACCGTAACTTCGCAGACGCTTCAGCGAGTAATCTCTCACGTAGCTACACCAGTAACGAAAAGGATTTTTTTTTTNACACCGTAACTTCGCAGACGCTTCAGCGAGTAATCTCTCACGTAGCTACACCAGTAACGAAAAGGATTTTTTTTTTTCGGCAGTGTTATGAACTGTAACATATGTTTTGCAAATATGTAGGGTATTATAACCTATTTAGACANTTTTTTTTTTTCGGCAGTGTTATGAACTGTAACATATGTTTTGCAAATATGTAGGGTATTATAACCTATTTAGACACTGTGATTGTGCACATGTACATTAAGGCTATTTTTGACCAGTACTGTACACTGCGAGGATCAGTGGCCGATGATTTTCCCTGTGGGGAACCGATTCGTAGACCGTGATAGTGGAATAGGTTGTAATAGGAACATATTACTATAACCAAACACGAAGCCAACAGCTCATTGATTGTGGCAACGAAACAAATGTTGTTTCGACTTGAGTACAGCATGGACCAAAAAGTTTTGTTTTGCAACACAAGAAACTGTAAATTAAAGTGAGGTCAGATAGAATTAACGTCTCGTGTATCGTTAGTTATGAGTTCTGCCGGGTGTAACTCTAGCCATGTTCAAAATGTTAATTTAGTTTACCAGTAAGTTAAGAAAGCATAAAAATCAATTCAGTATTTTGTAACTTAGTTTATTATTTTGTTTTTGGCATGTTAACGAATTTACTAAATAACGAAATCACCAGATCATCGGGATATTTGTTTAACCTAAAAAGTATACACTGGAACACATACAAACTCACTTTGAAGTAAACAATTGTTTTGTGGTCGTATTAGGGTTCAGATCATTAGGATACGTGTGGCTTCATCGTGTTATTTCTTTTTTGCAGTTATTGTTAAATATTAGTGCCGGGCTTATAATTTTCGAGTAAAATAACGTCCGAATATTTAGGAAATTATATAAAATAACTGCGTTTATTTTTAAGAATTGCGTTTCTTTAAAGTGAATTTTCCAATTAACTTTTGAATGTGTTGTTACGGGTGCTCGGCAAGTACTTCCGACACAACCTGAAGTCAAACTTGCCAAATCGAAAATTACTAATTAACGAAACAACAAATTCGAGCACTGCTTTGGTTGGCTAACAATATTGAGTACAAAGAACACTACAGATGGTCCAAAGATGAAGGGTATTTTCTCCTAGTTTCTTTGAAGATAACTAGCTTCCTATCCGAAACANACACTACAGATGGTCCAAAGATGAAGGGTATTTTCTCCTAGTTTCTTTGAAGATAACTAGCTTCCTATCCGAAACAGAGTAGCGTTATAAACACTTCCGTCTGTCCGTGGCGCTGCCGTGGAGCAAGTAACGTAACTATAGCCATTGCTACTTCTCTTTCTAAGACAGTCAAATACATGCACCAATATTGTGTGTCATAGAGGAGGGGGTAGAGGAGCTATGGCTACCGTGAAGTTACTTGACTGGTCGCATGATGNACCAATATTGTGTGTCATAGAGGAGGGGGTAGAGGAGCTATGGCTACCGTGAAGTTACTTGACTGGTCGCATGATGGTGCCAAGAGCGAACAGTAAATATTTTTAGACAGGAATGTTACGGTTTTACTGGTCTGAAGGATAGACTCTACAGCTGTGCGCATACTCAAGCATCAGCTCTTTGTTCATTGGCCGCTGCTCCAGTCAGTGACCACCTATACCCCAGAATAGGTAGCGCGGGATCCGGTGCCTTTTTTCTTTGGAGGTTTGTACTGGCTCGCAGTCCTTGAGGGCGAGTCTTAGTGCTCTGTCAGACGGAGCGACTTGTGTCGCGTCACACGTGTGGCGAGAGTTGGTTTTGTAGCCACCTGTCTCACGACTTGGAGTGGCCACAGGTATTAGTTTAGTAACAAAATGGAAATCGAAGAAGTAGCAGTAATCGCGTACTTGGTGTGTAAAGTGAGGAAAAGAAGGAGAAGAAGAAGATTCCGGATACATCCTCACTGTTAGAAATATCTGTAGATTTACGGAAACTTTTACGGAGACGTAGAGTTAATTTACGGAAAGGCACTCCGTAATGACGAATTCGAAAATGAGCTCCGTAGATATAAAATACGGAAGCTGTTCGTATACTTGTGGCTTCGATTTTGAGACACGAACAATGCATATTATACCTGAAGCGTATGAAATCTCATCTTCACAGTACTACTTCGTGTAAAATAGTAGTAGGTGAGTAGCGAATCACTCGTGGAGTGGCAATTCTTTGATTCTTGTTCGAATTCCGCTACAGGAGAAAACCTTCCACATANAGTAGCGAATCACTCGTGGAGTGGCAATTCTTTGATTCTTGTTCGAATTCCGCTACAGGAGAAAACCTTCCACATAATAACGAAAATAAAACTACTTATTCGTTACCTCGTTTCATACACCGCAAATAAAACAAAATAGCTAGCGCTTTAACACGACTTGAAACTAAGAGAGGCGCGTTCGTCACTTTCGTGTAAAATCCATATTTACGAAATACTCCGTGTANTTAACACGACTTGAAACTAAGAGAGGCGCGTTCGTCACTTTCGTGTAAAATCCATATTTACGAAATACTCCGTGTAAAGGTGAGTGGTTCGAGTTATTGATTGTTTATTTTGCGATCCGTGTTCAAATTCCACTGTGAAATACATTACGAAAATATAACCCTTTTCCTTACCCTTGTGCTTATACCTGAAATAATACAAAACAAACTCGCACACACATGACTAGAAACTAAGAGGTATATGCATCATTGTACATAAATTCCTTAATTACAACAATACTTCTTGTAAAAGCGTGGTAAGAGAGTGGATAATATGTTGGNCATCATTGTACATAAATTCCTTAATTACAACAATACTTCTTGTAAAAGCGTGGTAAGAGAGTGGATAATATGTTGGGCAGTTAAAAATTATTTCCGAGTTAAATACCGCCACAGGACTTTTTATTTTTTTATTTTAATAGTCAATTTTATACACAGTAAATAACCCACATAACGAAGGTAAAACTTTTTTTTTTGTTACCCCTTTTTATAAAGCGCAGGTTTAAAAAAAACCTGCAAGTTTGTGGACACGTTCCGTGAANCATCATTGTACATAAATTCCTTAATTACAACAATACTTCTTGTAAAAGCGTGGTAAGAGAGTGGATAATATGTTGGACAGTTAAAAATTATTTCCGAGTTAAATACCGCCACAGGACTTTTTATTTTTTTATTTTAATAGTCAATTTTATACACAGTAAATAACCCACATAACGAAGGTAAAACTTTTTTTTTTGTTACCCCTTTTTATAAAGCGCAGGTTTAAAAAAAACCTGCAAGTTTGTGGACACGTTCCGTGAATTCACGAAGATTTATGTATAATTTACGGAGAGAATTTCATTTAAAAAAAAAAAACGAAGAGACCATAATCTAACGCAGATATCTGGACGATTTGTAACCTGTATTTTCCGTAATTTTAAGCACTTTTTTTTTTCTAATAGTGCTATTATCCAGGAGAAAACCTCTACAAGTCAGCTCCACAGTCTCACGCTAGCATACAAAATATTATCCTCGTATATTACAACGCCAGAATACTTACGTACTCGGCTGAAAACCTTGGGGAATTATCACACCATTAACACGCGTGCTAAAAATACATCTCGCTTAAATATTTCAGCTCACAAAACCCAGGTATAAGCAAATTCTTTGGCCGTCTCTGTCACTCGAGAGTGGAATAATTTACCCGTAGAGGCATGGAACTCGACAACAATAACAACGTTTAAGAGCAGTGCTGCCAAGTAGATTAAGAATATGCCCCGATGATTCCACACACACACACACACATGCCACCTATCATTATTCCGTAGTATTTTTAATTTGTTTACTTCGTTTCCTAGCTAGTCGTATACCCTAGCTACACATGTTGATTTACACATTCAAATTAATCAATGCGTAACTTGTTGCTTTCAATTGTCAGTTTATTTCAAGGAGTTGCTGCATTCAATTTTAATTGATCTGAAAGTGCTTGTTTAAGATCTGTTTATTTATTTTATTGATTTGAGAGTGAATCTCTTATTTTCCTCTCAGCTACTTTGTTGGTTCTGCACATTAATATTTTTGATTGGTAATGCGGATTATGATACACATTATTGTGCTATTGTAGATCCATGTTATTGTGCTATTGTAATTTTTATTTCTTAAACATTCCCTTGTCTCTAGTCCTGCTCAAGATATGTACATAATTGGAAACGACAGATCATTTTTAGAGTTTAATCTATTTGAGCCATCATATTTCTGTTTCGCGTCTTGTTGATTTAATTATTTAAGTATATTTCTTTCTAGCTCATTATGTTTACGTATGTGTACATTATGTTATACCTGGTAACGTGTAAGATAAAACATTGAAGCCTTAACTTCACCAGTATAAATAAAGTCGAAATAATCAAATAAAATGTACCCACGTCTTAGAGACAACGGAGTGAAATTCTTCAATGTTTGTAGAATCATTTGATGTACTGCTAGCTGTATCAAGAGAACGCCTAACTCGCAAGGAAACTGTTATGAGAGCAGCTATTCGACCATATGAAAAACTAGTTTTTACCCTCTGGTAAGTACATATTAATTGTCTTTTTATTCACAGCAATGAAAACATAGGTATTACTTACAGGAAACTCCGATTAGCTCACCATTTCAATGGACCTAGTATCCACCCCTAGCACGTTCCTACTAGATCTAGTACTCCTTAGAATTATTCACTTTTCTAGTGTTATACTTGGGAATTTAGTACTTGTTTCTGTCCACCTTTTTAATAGGAATTTAAATAAATCATACACCATAAACACATTGTAACAGCGAGGTCATGAGGTCTATTGTTCACTAAAATGGTCTATGTCAGAGATATCACTGACTGTAGAGTTTGTCGAGTATGGGGATGGTGAGAGGTAGTCAGCAAATGTACCTTGGCTTCATGCTGGTAGTTGATATGGCTTATATCCCGTGGTGACATGAGTGCTGGGTTGACTATGAAACTGTATTGGACGGTCAGTAGGAGTATGCTGTTCCTCTGATTGCAAGCTTACAAATGGGTCGAGCCCTCCAGCGGCTGGTTTATATGCTTTCTCTCCTGCGGCGGCTAACGTGCTGGGCTAATTTTTGATAGATTTTGGTGGACTTGGATATAATATGGGAAATTTCGTTTTCTGCGCATTTTTGGTCGTAAAACGCATTGTTTTCTAATCATTAGCTTTTTATAGTTTTTCCGTGACAAACCCCGGGAAAATAATAATAAATATTAGGTGGATTATGGTAGATTCTAAATATCATATTGGAAATTTTGTGTTCTTCTAATTTTTGTCTGCGCAATTTTGGTATTAAAACTCACCATTTTCAGCTGTTCGTTTTTTTATAGTTTTTCCGGGAAAAATCCTGGGAAAACAGTAAGAAATGTTTGGTGGATTTTGGATATCTTATGGGAAATTTTGTGTTCTTTTATTTTTATCTGCACACTTTTGGTCGTAAAACGCACCGTTTTAGACTTTTCAATTTTTTTAATCGGTTTTCCGGGAAAAATCCTGGGAAAATGGAACGAAATGCTTCGTGGATTTTGAATATAGTATGGGAAATTTTGTGTTATTTAATTTTTTCTGCACACTTTTGGTCGTTAAACGCACAGTTTTAGAATTATTAACTTTTGTGTAGTTTTTCCTTGTCGAATCATGGGAAAATAATAAGAAATATTATAATGGGTTTTTGATATGTTGAAAATTTTATGTTCTATAATTTTTGCCTGTGCTCTTTTGGTCGTAAAATGCACCGGTTTCGACTTATTAGTTTTTTTTATAGTTTGTCCGGGAAAAAACCGGAAAAGTGGAGGTAAATAATACGTGGATTTCGGTGGAATTTAGATATGTTAATCTACGAATTTTTCTGCGAATTTTGATAAAATAAAACCTTTTCTTACGAATTGTTCATGTTATTTTCGTAACTTTCCCAGACTAATATACAAATTAAAATTTTTTATGAAATATAAAGAATGTTCTTCCCCTTTCCACAGAAAAATTTTCAAATCGACATCAGAAATGATTGGCTGCGCGAGGCTCTGGGACCAGGCTTCGTGTCTGACTGGCTATTGCATTCTGCGGAAGTTTCTCTATTGGCTGTGCTGCCGAATGGCGAATAGGTTATAGTAAAATTCAAATGAGAAAATAATCTTCGCACAGCTCTTAGGGAGGGAACGTAGGGGAGGCAGTATAGGGGAAGGCTCTTCCGAACGCTCGTCGCTGGAGGGAGGGAAACCACATGAAACTGCTGACGCTGTACATACCAAACTGATAACAACGCTCTCTTGTACCGCACTGTTAGATACCGCGTTGCGTGACTTACTTTTTCTCGACAGGTAATATGCAAGTGTGGAGCAGCTCTCGGCCAACCGCACTCGGCTGCTCTCACTAATAAACTGAACAGCCACGCCCCCTCGTGCAGCGGCAGTGAACTCTCCCGACTCGCTCGACGCGTTTTGGACTTCTGCGCATTATTTTCCAGGTTGGATTTCACTCTTACCAGACGCTGATCGGCGAGTAACGTTCCAAGGTATTGCTGGCCAGCGACGCCATTTTGCTGGCGTGTGTGCAGCTCGAGTTCGCGGCGCAAGCGGCCATTTCTCCTCTGTACTCTTCGGTAGTGCGTATCCAGGGACTAGGTGCGGCAGAGAAGCGGGAAGGCCTGGTCGCGGGAGCTCGAGCGAGATATCGATTAGTTGTCAGTGTGGAGAGATGCCGGGGAGGAGATTGAGAGGTGGTGGGAGGGGACACCGGCACTTTAATCTCGTTAAAAGCCATGCGGCCACGGCGCGAAGTAACCACGACGTGCCTGCCTCATGCTATAGAGGGCGGCGAGGGCGTTTCGCGTGGTCCCCTAGCTAGGGTCCCTGCTGCTGGCGAGACCCCGTCACACGCAAGTATGACTTGAACAAAAAAAAATATACACTAACGAAAACAGAACAGTTGTATATTAGGGTTTAATCGTGGCAGAAACCAAACTCCTGTGCTGTCATAAGAACGACCATAAAAGGAGAGGTCTTGACATCTCCTAACTACTAACTTTCGCGAGTTATCACACATATTGACCGATTTAGTTGATGAAGAGGCCGCATAGCGATGCACGAAAATATTATGGTTTCGCGTTGTTTGTAAAGGGATAATAACCATAAAGGTAGGAAGGAGATGAACTTCTTACTTCCATGTATAATACCTAAGCCACCTGTAACATTTACTGTACATCCATTTTGTTGTTAAAGACATAATCTTATTACTTTTCTCAAGCTTTCACTATTGTAATATCACGAGGTATCAAACACAAACAGTTCTAAAATACTAAAAAATTATGTTAATGAACATTTTTAGAATAAATGTTATTGTTACATAAACACTTGGCACTTAAATGTATCACTACGTTGACAACAGCGCTCTGAGGCTATTTCTTGAACTAAATCAGTCAATAAGGGTGGCAACTTTTCACGTTAGTGTCAAGACCTATCCTAAGATCGTGGTAAAAAAAAGTATGTTCTTTCCTGGCTTCCGGCCTGGAGCAGTGTCTTCGTGATTGCAGAAACAGAGGTTTCGCCGGACATGCCAGCAGGCCTCTTCCTTAGGGTTTCTTGACAGCAGTAGTTTATGAAATGCTGCTGTCACGAGACCCTGAGGATATCTACTGGAATGTAGGGCGAAAAGTTAATTACTACAACCACAAAGACGCTATTGATTCAGACAATGGTCGCGACCGCCTGCAAACTTCTGTAAGTATATTCTATTAGTCTGTTACAGTTGTTGCGAAAATAAAATCCAAATATTACTGAATTTGTTCTGTTAGGAAACTATCGGGTAGTATCAACACAGTGCTCTGATCTAGGTACTGTTTGCATAGTTACAGCAATCACGGACACGGCCGTAAAAAAAATAACTGTTGTTATTAACTGTCTAGGTTAACTATACCTGTTTATAATATGGTAGGCCTTCAACCAACCCAATCAGTTTGCAATTCCAATGTTAACAGTCAAAATCGATGTGAACACAAATTTTGCTTCCTACAAGCATACATTTCTCCTCTGTGAACTGTTTCCAGCTAAATTAACGAATAACGAACCAAAGGCCAATTCACATCTCGTTGCGTTAACTTTTCGTTGTCATTATGTCCAGGTAGGTACACATTGAATAAAGAGTAAAGTTAACGTGTCCAAGCGGAAAGTTGATCCAATTTCAACATAACGCAAAGTTAACATAGTGTCAATCAATGAGTCTGAAGAGGAAATTTTTAGTTGTTTTTCTGTATACATTCTTATACCTACCAACTTCCGTGGGTATAGGAACAATAGCGTAAAAATACGACGGATTTTTTAAGTCTTAATTTTATTTGAGCCTATTTAAATGATAAAGAAATGAGCCATCTCAAAAAATGTAAAATTTAAAGAAAATACATGAGTGCAAAAAGTTTAAATTTAAGCGAGAAAAAGGTTATTATTGGCACATATATTCAAATATTTTAAGAAATTACAGAAATTTTTCAGATCACATATACAGCATATTTGGTAGCACCACATTATGACTCAAAGACGATCTCTTGTGTGAACACAGCTACGTTTTATTATTAAAACTTGGTCATAGTGGTAACGCAAATTTAATTTGGGGAAGGAGGAGAAGTTATAATTAATTTATATTTGTTAAAAATGGGATAACATGCTATATTTACCAAAAAACGAACAGTAAAATATTATTTAATATTTTGCCATCGATTGCATTTAACTGAATGTTTCCCCACGTTCTGTTGAATGGGACGACAAAGTTTAGCTGTGCTCGAATTCACCGTCCCACATATTTCTTCACTTTCCTTTTGGATCCCTTCGTTATCCACAACCCGTCGATCCCTTCGTCGTGAAATGTGTAGTCCTGAATTGCAACAGGTTTGTTCACTTGGCTACTGTTAGCCTATAACCTCTACCGCACATACAAAACCGTTGTTTAGAAATAAACGAACATTATTAATAAATTGACAGAAATACATTGCGGTAAGAAAGGATTCCGGAGATGAAAATTTGCTATAAATAACTGTAGGTATACGAGCAAAGTGGCGCAGTGGCCAACCTTCGGATTCGCATTCGGCAGGACCTGGGTTCGAATATCGATCCGGCCGTACTGATTTCGGTTTTCCATGCATTGAGAAAAATAAATATTAGATGGAACCAAACTATATTTTGGCCAAGCAAATTGTAAGTTTGTATATTGCGAGACAAATATAGTGTTGATAGAACAAAATAAAATGTTTCACTATATTTGTTTGCACAAACGAAACAGCACATATTTGAGTGAAACATTATTGTGTATTTAAAATGAAGTTTATTATTGTTGCTAAAGCATGTTAAACTCATTTGACTAAAGATTAATGTAGTTTTATTATGGTTTTACAATAACAATATTCACCATTTTTGCTATCCTAGTGTTATATTGGTTCATAAAACGGCATTTAGTAAAAGTTAATTCATCGACGACTCAATCGGGGTTCGAACCTGGAGCGCTGGCGTGGTGCTCTGATACTGTACATACCTAACTATCAATTACACATCAGAGTTGTTGAGCAGAATGTGATATATATTTGTGACTTACATAAACGTTTGGTTTTATATATTTTCGTTTCTTTTTTATTTGAAATATTTTAGAGAAAAACTGCCTGATTCTAAGCATATTCTCTTCTCACCATGCTTAATACCCTGAAAAAGTTTATTCTAAGATTCCGGCTACGTTTATGTTATGCGAGACGTGATTGTCTACATGTTATCGATGGCTATTGTTTATTTGTCAAATGTCTCATGTTTATTTAGGTTTATTTGCTTACGTCATTGTTTGATCTATGGAAGTGTTGTTATGTCATAATTAGGAAAACGCTCTCAAATGAGAACACGCTAATGCACAACACCTCGCCAAGTCTGAAACTAAAAAAATGTCGTTTGAAAACATTTTTTCATAAACCACCGTACAAAATAATAACAATTNCTCGCCAAGTCTGAAACTAAAAAAATGTCGTTTGAAAACATTTTTTCATAAACCACCGTACAAAATAATAACAATTTCCGTTATTACGCTGGCGCTACGTTGAGTCGCAATACACAGTTTAATAAAACTTATAAAAAAAAGTTGACAAAATTTACCGAGACTTGACTCCGGCGTTCTGGCTCAGAAATTTGACGCTTTGCTCACTCAGTTACTAGTATCACAGAGACTCCAAACAACACAATGTGGTACATATTCTTTCCAGTATTATTATTAATTCCCTATAAATACTTTTTTTGGTTTTATTAGTGTTATTTTTGCTTTCACGCCAATTTATATTAATGAGATGGTTTATACAAACACTGCGTTGTACCAACCCTACTGAAAAGCATTACTGGTGTCCAAATTGTCACAAATTGAATACGAATTCTCGAACTGCATTTTAGAACGAGGACTCCCAAATGCCGCAGCCAACCAAACGAAGGACAGTACAGAAATCAATTGAATTTGTAGTTACAGATTTTTCAAGGCAACGAAATATTTGTTCAATTGAACACAAGATAGTAATTTGAATCAACCATGCTAATATGAAACGTTTAACAACCACGGTGAAATGGTTGTGTGTACTAAATATATGCTGCTAATCTCTAAACAACCAAAAAGGTATTTTGCCCAACACATTATTTTTAACTGTATTATTTGGTTCGAGGGGATTTACGTAAACATAAATTCTTCACGTAAATACATTTAGTACTAACACTTATTTATTTTCTCTGTGTGATTTCACGAAATCACTTCAGGCNAAATTCTTCACGTAAATACATTTAGTACTAACACTTATTTATTTTCTCTGTGTGATTTCACGAAATCACTTCAGGCAAATGCAGGGATGCTTCCTTACTGCAGGCCAAGGCTGGTCACTTCCTCGCTCCTGCTTCCCTGAGCAGCTTGCTCCGTATCTAATGAATTCGTTGTCGACGAAACGTTAAGCCCTGCCTAACCAAAAAAAAACTGCATAGTAAATATTGCAATGCAAGAGAATTGAAGGGAATATTGCTAGTACCCTTGCCTGAATGGCTTATTCGATTGTACATANTTTTGCCCAACACATTATTTTTAACTGTATTATTTGGTTCGAGGGGATTTACGTAAACATAAATTCTTCACGTAAATACATTTAGTACTAACACTTATTTATTTTCTCTGTGTGATTTCACGAAATCACTTCAGGCGAATGCAGGGATGCTTCCTTACTGCAGGCCAAGGCTGGTCACTTCCCCGCTCCTGCTTCTCTGAGCAGCTTGCTCCGTATCTAATGAATTCGTTGTCGACGAAACGTTAAGCCCTGCCTAACAAAAAAAAACTGCATAGAAAATATTGCAATGCAAGAGAATTGAAGGGAATATTGNAAATATTGCAATGCAAGAGAATTGAAGGGAATATTGCTAGTACCCTTGCCTGAATGGCTTATTCGATTGTACATAAATGCATAGGTTCCCTTGGCTTGGATTCGAACGACACACTGATGCCACGACTCAGATTCATATTAGTAAGGCGATGGAATTAGCTACGGACAATTGTCGAGTGAATTCTGGAACACGGATAATCATAGCACAGGCAATCAATTTAACAGGTAGTTGTCTTCCAACAGATAACTGTACGACAAAGTCACAACACAGTTTGAGAAACAATTAACCAAAAATAATTCAGCAATTCCTTAAGTTTACTTGGAGATACGCGCCTGTGTGTTTATATTGGATTTAGATGTAAGTTACATTTATTTAACTAAAGAAAATTTCCTTCTTACTACTGTTTTCAAAAATTGTGAAGGNGCCTGTGTGTTTATATTGGATTTAGATGTAAGTTACATTTATTTAACTAAAGAAAATTTCCTTCTTACTACTGTTTTCAAAAATTGTGAAGGAAAAAAAAACTTATTTTTAATGTGGCAAATTAAATATATGCTAACAAATATTTTAAAAAAATCTGAAATATCTCTGNAAAAAAAAACTTATTTTTAATGTGGCAAATTAAATATATGCTAACAAATATTTTAAAAAAATCTGAAATATCTCTGCTGGTTACAACATGAACATCTTTATAACAGCGCTAAGTTATATTTTAAAAAAAAATTGCAAATTATGTTGGCTAATTTTAAATTTGAGATTATTTTTCTAATGGCAAGGAATAAGTACTAGCAAGGCTTCACATTTAAAGTTTTCGTATGCTTCGTTTGGTACTAGAATATGTAGAGTTAATAAACTACTCAACAATTATCATGTTGGAAAAAGGGAGGGGGGGGAAGAGATCGAGACCTTATTTAAATTAAAAGAACCTAAATTAAATTCTTTAATTTATTTGCAACTATACAAAAAGCCTATAGAGTTTTTTTGTCACAATCTGCTGTAATACATTCAATTACAAACATCCGTGTCAACAAAAACTATAAGCGAGTATGTGATTCTCTAATCAGTCCACTTGCACCACCGCAATCTGGCGAGAACTCCCGCCTTTGCTCCGATGCCTGGGGCAACCATACACACCGCCGCACTCGTCCGCGAGATAGTCGATGACTCCCTGCAATCGCTCCAACTGCCAGGTCACCGCCGCAGCCCGCCGAACCCTCCGGAACACTCCCAGGCACCGGCGTAGACGCGCTCACAAGAAGTACCGCCGGCGGGGCGAGGGCTGTATTTGTACTCGTGCTGATCCCATCCGGATATTTTTGCATGTATGCATATCCCAGATGTCCCAATTCAGTGTCCATAGGTTTCTAGATAAGAGGAGACATCCCAGACCTTCTGGAAGGTGTTGGACACCGTCAGGCACGTCATATCTCTCCCCCACCCCTAACGCACACAGTACTACGTCATGCCGGGATGGGCTAGAGCTTTGCATAGGCATGAGTCAGCAGACCACTGACTGGACCAATAATACTTTTAAATAAAACTTATGCCATTTGACTAATACCGATGGGGAAAATGATTTACTTCTCTATTTAGACTTTTAGTACTGCCATTGATTGCCCTGACCGCGATGTTTTGCTAGCTAAATACGAATGCAGTTTTAATAGACCAAAAATGCTGTTGCTTCGTTTTAGGTCATGCCTGTCCCAACGGTGCCATTGGTGTCATTGTTGGCAACTTGCATTCTGACTGGTACAATTTCAGATATGAAGAACTATAAAGTGTATTGTTTAGTTCTCTTATTTTGTCTTTGAGAAATAATGNGACTGGTACAATTTCAGATATGAAGAACTATAAAGTGTATTGTTTAGTTCTCTTATTTTGTCTTTGAGAAATAATGTTCTAAATAAATCGGTTGAATGTGTCCAGTATCATTTTATATGCTGATGATCTTCAGTTATATTCAAAACGGCGTTTAACCATTCGGCATGCAGTACTGCTCTCTGTTGTGCAACATGAGTAAAGTGAGNTCAGTTATATTCAAAACGGCGTTTAACCATTCGGCATGCAGTACTGCTCTCTGTTGTGCAACATGAGTAAAGTGAGTGAGTAAGGAGAGATTTGGGCGTCTCTTAGCGTTGAGGTCTTGAGAGCCGATGAGGATGAAGTGAGGTGACTATGGAGCGGCGCCGGAATTAAGGTGCGGGGGAGATGGGAGATCCTCGAGGAAACCAACCAACCATCGGCATCGTCCGGCACGATTCCCACATGCGAAAATCTAGGAGTGATCCCGCCGGGAATGGAACCAGGTTCACCTAGATGAAAGGCGAGTAGTCTAACCACTTCACCACCGCGGCCCCCTGTACAACAAAACTTCGCAGATTACAGCGAAATGTGAAGACGTTATTATGAAACTAATAACGAACGAGTTATCTAAATAATCCGTATAAATATACAAAAATGTTACAAGCAGTGTCTCTCATTTCACATTATCTAAGACGCAAAACTGTTATTAAACAATAGGCCTAAGTATAAAATGAAATTTATATATTGCACAAATATCTCAGGCACTTGCTTTGTAAAATAGTGATAATCAGGATGATACTGTTTGTTTATTACAGTTAACTAACTCGTGTGCGTATTGCATTTTTTTAGTTGACTATTTTGGTGGTGATTTGGTAATTGGTTATGCTAGACGTTTACAATTAGCAAAGTGTAAATTTAAAAAAGTCGTCAATTTGTCAAACATAAAGTCTTGTGACCATTATGCTAATTGGAACAGACCCCAGGGATGTTTACTGGATTGNTCGTCAATTTGTCAAACATAAAGTCTTGTGACCATTATGCTAATTGGAACAGACCCCAGGGATGTTTACTGGATTGTAAAAATAAAAAACAGTTACATTTCTAGCCCACTCTATTTTTTCTTGATTTCAATAGAAAGTCAAAACAATATAAAAACGCCTTAACAGTTACAATAACTTGTCACAATACTGGCAGAAATAAACGATACAGCGTGTCGAATTATAAGACACATATTTTTAATGCGTCACCATTNTCGTCAATTTGTCAAACATAAAGTCTTGTGACCATTATGCTAATTGGAACAGACCCCAGGGATGTTTACTGGATTGCAAAAATAAAAAACAGTTACATTTCTAGCCCACTCTATTTTTTCTTGATTTCAATAGAAAGTCAAAACAATATAAAAACGCCTTAACAGTTGCAATAAATTGTCACAATACTGGCAGAAATAAACGATACAGCGTGTCGAATTATAAGACACATATTTTTAATGCGTCACCATTNATTGTCACAATACTGGCAGAAATAAACGATACAGCGTGTCGAATTATAAGACACATATTTTTAATGCGTCACCATTTGTCGTCTTTAAATTCCACACTCAAAAACAGTTAATTTACGGAAAGGCGAACAACGGAAATGAGATCTAATATATAAAATATGGAAGCTCCCCGTATTCTTATGGCTTCGATTTTCAGACACGAATAATGCAGATGATACCTGAAGCGTATAAAAACCCATCTTCACAATACTACTTCGATACAAAGGAAGCAAGCCCTGAAGGGGGGTGGGGCAAGGGTGACCGACGCGCGGCGGTGTTGAAAAGGGAAGTTGGGCGGCGTTGTCTACGACGAAGGAACTATTGACTCGCTGGCGGCGCAGATAGCGGGGCGCTATCTAATCGAGGACAACTGCGCTGTCTGGAGACGCCCCCCTTCACCGGGCGTGAGGTGTTTGCACTGTGCGCCTCACAGAGACGCCGCCCTCTTTCGGCCGCCCCTTGCCCTGCTACCACGCTTATCACCGCCATGGTTGCCACCAACCACCTCTTCCAGAGTAGGCCCTACTTAAGAATAAGGACATGAAACAGTCGCCTTACATCGCCAACTTCAGCTGCACGCGCCACCTAAATAGTGTCACTGGTCGATAGTTCATATTGTTACATGGACGCCTGAGGGGTGTATCTGAGTTCGTGAGCGATGGAAGTTTTAATAAAAATAAAGGAACTAAATTTTATTTTTAATTTATTCACACAGCTATTATTTACAGCATTAAGTTATCTGTCTCCACCATCCGTCTTTTTATTTCTCAGTGAGCGAAATATTTAATGTCTATTTCAACTCCAATTAACATTATTCTTTATGTCTCCGTTTGGTTATTGTCAATTAACTCATGCTCATCATTACCACATGTTCAGTCTATCGTTTGTCATCATTTGTAATGTCTTTCACTCACGCATCCAGTCCAATAGTCCAGCCTGCAGTCGTACTCTTCACTGCTCAGGTGTTCGCAGTCGCAGATTTCCCACCCGCTGGTCACTTCTCTCGCCGCGCGCTTCTATTCTCGCGAGCCGTCTATCGGTGAAACTCATCTATTCCACAACTGCAGGCTCGGAGGACCGATGCACTATTTATACTCTGCTGGCCTTGACCTGGAAGGTTCGCCGCACCAATAATCTAGCTGAGAGCAACGAGGTCAGTAATCCAGAGCATTCTTCAGATGTCTCAAGGACACCCGATACCCAAGATGGGGAGCAGCATGCGCCGTGATAGGCATAACAGGCACGCTTTGTAAACATTATTTTTACAGAAGCAACTGATAGCGCGCGCATCCATAAATCATCAGTGCCTCGCACGCTCAGAGCGGCCGCCTGTAACAACATGATGGAGCGCCGTTCGCCAATCAGCGCCTGGTAACCTATTCTCTAGCAGGCAGCCCAGCCAATAGGGAATCTTCCGCAGCATGCAGTTAGCCAATCGGACACAATGCCCGTTTCCGGAGTCTCGCAAGGCCGCGGAGGTGAAGGGGGTCAGATTACTCGCCTCCTACCTTGGCGAACTGGGTTCGATTCCCGGAGGGGTCACTCCCGGATTTTCGAATGTGGGAATCGTGCCAGACGATACCGCTGGTCAGCGAATTTTCTCGGGGATCTCCCGTTTCCTCCGCCCTTACATTCCAGCGCTGCTCCATCCTCACCATCGGCTTTCACGGCCTCGATGTTAAGAGCAGCCCAAATCTCTCCACTACACTCCGGAGTGTCAGGTATCCAGAGAAGGGGTACTACGACATTAAAGGAATCGCTAAGCTGTTTCACCTCTAGACTATCTACTTATCTTCTCTGTGACCGCTTACAACTATACTAGAAACCACAAACACGCTGGGTGGGAACAAACTACAATAACATGTAATTCATGATACATTTATCATCCAATAACAAAACTATCATGAAGCTTCATTGTTTTGAAAATTACGTTGACGCATTTTTTTTCCCCCGCGCCGTACCACTGTCTGGAGACATAATATATTTCTAGGGACACACGATTTTCGCAAAAAGAGCTCCGAACAGGGCCAACTTCAATATTCTACGCGCAAACCTACAATTTTCTTCTGTTATTTTGGCCGTGTGTTTTTCTGAGAAAATACNGCCAACTTCAATATTCTACGCGCAAACCTACAATTTTCTTCTGTTATTTTGGCCGTGTGTTTTTCTGAGAAAATACCTCGATATTTAAATGGACTAATGAGAATTCTGTTTCTCTGCAACTGAAAGCCTGTGCTTCGTAGGCAGGGCCGTTAGCGTACAAGGACCTTCATCAGCGAGCTCAACTACACAGACAGCATTCTTAATGTAGTGTCACCCANATGCAGTGTCACCCGACCTCGTCCCTCAGCCGGCGTAACGGGTCTCTCTTGCACGAGTCTTATGCGTGTGGTGCTGTTGGTGCGTGTGTTGTGTGTGCACCGAAGTCCACGAGGGACGTACCAGCGAGTGTTAGTTTTAAGTATTTAGTTAGTATAAGTGCCTTGCTCGTGTAGTCCCGTGCAAGCCTCTGTGATTTAAAGGGTATTTCAAGTTTGAAGGAATTATTTTGTAATATCATCAAGGGTTTTGTTTTGAAGTGTTTTTTGTATGTTTTTTTTGGCCGTAGACTACTGCTCACGCTGTTGTAGTTTGAAGAACTGGTAAATTTAAGTATTTCATGATTATTTTTCCGTGCACTCCCGCGCACGTTATAGTGATTTCTTGTGTTAGTATTGTATAGTATCCATACTATTTTCATCTATGCTCCTGTTACATCTTTGCTTGTGTGGTCCACGGGGCCGCCACTTCCGGCAGCACGCACGGGCTCCACTTCCGACGGCCATTGGGCAGTCTCTTCTCTGAACCCGTGCCAGACGGACGCGTGCCCGTGTGGCCTGCAGGGGTTTCACTATTGCTCTTACTGGTATTGTAGTTCTGGTCGTGTANGGGGGGTTCTTAACGTAATATAATCTGCCGCGAGGCTTTTTGCGATGTGTGAACTTGTACTTCGTACCCGGGTTGAGTCATACGGGACTTCACCTTAATTTGAGCGCAGCCGCCTGGCTGTTTTATAGAGTAACATTTTTGTGTGTATTTTCTGCACCGTCTGAAGTGATAATGTATAACATTTTTGTTAATTATATGCCGGATGGTACCCGATTCTAACGAGAACGTGCTCAACTCCATTTGTGTCGTTCANTTTTTGTGTGTATTTTCTGCACCGTCTGAAGTGATAATGTATAACATTTTTGTTAATTATATGCCGGATGGTACCCGATTCTAACGAGAACGTGGTCAACTCAATTTGTGTCGTTCAGCATCTTCCCAGTCGTGTTACAGTGTGAGGCGTATTCTGCGGCCAACAACAGAACAGAAGAGCGAGGGTATGTATGTTCCGGCTTCAGATAAGTAGTCACGTGGCTACGTCACGCCCTGTTAAGACTCTCTGCTTACCGCGTGTCCGTGCGTATGTTCACGGCCTGGCGCCCTGGGAATTTACTGTTTAAACATTTTCACTTATAACCAGTTGACGCCGGTAACAATAGATTTTAGAGTGTTTCATAACAAAAAAGCATTCCTTAATATTACCTCTAATTATAACCACACATCTTTTCACCTTCTAACATATTTCATAATAGATTTAGTTTTTCTTTTTAAAATTGTAATAGTACTTTTCTTTAAAACGAGCTTGCTACGCCCAGAGAATCTTAATGATACAATACAATCAAACCGTTATTATTCCTAAAGTTTTTCGTTTAAAGGGAAACCGTTTCACAACTAAACATTTCGTAAACTTTATTTATTTTAATTCTTCATGTGCTGGCGAACAACATTAGGTTAATTACATTTCGGCATACATACAAACCCAAATCGTATTGTTTGCAGCCCTGCACATATTGTTACACGTTAGAATATTTTCACAAGCGAACATATTACAAAAACCAGCATAATTTTTTAATCTGAATACAATTTTGTTACGGGTCAGGATATTACATCAGAATGTTACTGTCATAAGCCAACAAAAACTAGAGTTTTTTTTACGAGACGAACATATTTTTCCAGGTCAGTTGTTTTACAAGAGTCTAAATATTCCTACGGCACAATTTTTTTTACTCGCGTATATAACTTTACAGACAGGGAATATTTTTAACCCTCTATGCCATTGTGCTTTCCAGTCTACTTTCTGAAGGAAATACAGGCTTATTAGATCACTTTCCTATCTATGTCTGGTTGTGTGTGTAGATGCGTGGCCCTACAATCCTTTGAACCCGTGAACCGAATTTCACAAAACTCGGTTCAAATTTTTTACCTTGTGAGGACATCCATCTTTTGTTCACGCCACGTGCTGATTTTCAAAATGGCTGCCGTCTTAAATTTTAGGGCGCTATTTTACATCTTAGGAACTATTTAACAGATTTAAAAGAAATTTCGTATTTTGACAGTTTACCACGTAAATATTTAATTTCGAGATGTAAACTGTTATTGGTTCGCCATTTTGTAAGATAGCACTACATGAAAAACTAAAGCTTTTACATTATACCTCGGAAAATATTCGATAGATTCCTACCAAATTGGGCGGATAACTAATATTTGGGTAGTCCATGTTAAGATATATAATTGAAATGAATAAAACACCTATTTTTATCATGGAGGCCGCAAAAATATTTTAGATTGAATTAGTATAGTTACCATACCGATTGCCCAAATTCGAACAAAGTTGGTGTGCTGAAAATATCAACTACAAGCATCAAATTGCTTCAAAGTCTATGCTGACGCGTTTTAACTGTGTCACGTAACTATTTTATATTTCTATGCCTACATACTAGTGTACTATTTTTACACGCCAACACATACCGTACAGGGCTAGGTAGGCCAATTTACATGTTTTGGCCCGGGGAGGAGGGGGGGACTTGCTAGGAGGTACACTCTAAAAAAAAAATTCTGGGAAACTTCGTAAACTGATCTGGAAGTTTTTACCCATATATAGTATGAAAATAATACCACACATCTGGCTACATATATGGAATGTTTAGCGTCGCTACCATACAAAGTTGGGAAGTTTCCTTTGCATTTGACTGTTGCCTGAGCAAATGTAGGAACGCTAGCATGGTTATACGTGAAATAGCGCTTTCTCACTCTACGTATACATTGATATAATAAATTTGCGAATAATTTCTTGGAGTGTGGCTGCACACTAGGGCAAGGCGACTCACCCGAGTTGGAGCCCTAGTTGGAGTGTAGCTGCGCACTAGGGCAAGGCGACTCACCCGAGTTGGAGCCCTCGTTGTTGTGGCTGGTGTTGTTGTTGACGTTGGTGGTGTNATCTATGTCTGGTTGTGTGTGTAGATGCGTGGCCCTACAATCCTTTGAACCCGTGAACCGAATTTCACAAAACTCGATTCAAATTTACTACCTTGTGAGGACATCCATCTTTTGTTCACGCCACGTGCTGATTTTCAAAATGGCTGCCGTCTTAAATTTTAGGNTTACCTTGTGAGGACATCCATCTTTTGTTCACGCCACGTGCTGATTTTCAAAATGGCTGCCGTCTTAAATTTTAGGGCGCTATTTTACATCTTAGGAACTATTTAACAGATTTAAAAGAAATTTCGTATTTTGACAGTTTACCACGTAAATATTTAATTTCGAGATGTAAACTGTTATTGGTTCGCCATTTTGTAAGATAGCACTACATGAAAAACTAAAGCTTTTACATNTAATTTCGAGATGTAAACTGTTATTGGTTCGCCATTTTGTAAGATAGCACTACATGAAAAACTAAAGCTTTTACATCATACCTCGGAAAATACTCGATAGATTCCTACCAAATTGGGCGGATAACTAATATTTGGGTAGTCCATGTTAAGATATATAATTGAAATGAATAAAACACCTATTTTTATCATGGAGGCCGCAAAAATATTTTAGATTGAATTAGTATAGTTACCATACCGATTGCCCAAATTCGAACAAAGTTGGTGTGCTNGGCCGCAAAAATATTTTAGATTGAATTAGTATAGTTACCATACCGATTGCCCAAATTCGAACAAAGTTGGTGTGCTGAAAATATCAACTACAAGCATCAAATTGCTTCAAAGTCTATGCTGACGCATTTTAACTGTGTCACGTAACTATTTTATATTTCTATGCCTACATACTAGTGTACTATTTTTACACGCCAACACATACCGTACAGGGCTAGGTAGGCCAATTTACATGTTTTGGCCCGGGGAGGAGGGGGGGACTTGCTAGGAGGTACACTCTAAAAAAAAATTTCTGGGAAACTTCGTAAACTGATCTGGAAGTTTTTACCCATATATAGTATGAAAATAATACCACACATCTGGCTACATATATGGAATGTTTAGCGTCGCTACCATACAAAGTTGGGAAGTTTCCTTTGCATTTGACTGTTGCCTGAGCAAATGTAGGAACGCTAGCATGGTTATACGTGAAATAGCGCTTTCTCACTCTACGTATACATTGATATAATAAATTTGCGAATAATTTCTTGGAGTGTGGCTGCACACTAGGGCAAGGCGACTCACCCGAGTTGGAGCCCTCGTTGTTGTGGCTGGTGTTGTTGTTGACGTTGGTGGTGTTGTTGTTGTTCTCGCTGTTGGTCGCCTTCTCCAGCACCTCGTGGTCCACCTTGCAGAAGAGGCCGTCCTCGCGCAGCGCGAACTCGTCGCCCGGGATCAGCTGGCGCTCACACGCGCTGCACCGGAAGCACTCGATGTGGTAGATCTTCGTCTTGGCGCGCATCACGAAGTCGTTCTTGCTGAAGCTCAGCCCGCACTTGTCGCACTTGGTCCCGAACAACCTGCGCACATGCACACTTACATCCCTAACGTCGCTATACCCTTCACATCATGTGTATGTGCTGTTCACGGTCAAGGGAGCACTTATGACGCCCTAGTTACCATCTCCTTTAAGCCACTTTCTTAAAACAATTAACCACCTTTTTGAATAAATACTGCCGTGTGAGTAATAAACACAGTTATTCCACTGCACTAAGAAGTTAACGTCTAACGCTAAAATAAAATATATTTATTGACCATTATTCCAAATGAGAGGGCTTTCAAAAGTGCTAATTTTACCGTGAATAGCCTATATATACATATCTCTTTATAACTTACTGTTAGGATTTAACATTGAAATTCAAACACTATTACTTAAAACCCGGAATTTTCGCGGATTCATTTGACAAGCTATACTCTACAATCCTTTGTGTACTCGAGTGAGTGAAGAGATTTGGGCGGCTCTTAACAACATCGAGGTCTTGAGAGCCGATGAGGGTGAAGTGAGGTGAGTATGGAGCAGCGACGGAAAGGACGGGGGAAACGGCAGATCCTCGAGAAAACCCGCCGGCCAGCGGTATCGTCCGGCACGATTCCCACTTGCGAAAATCCGGAGTGAACCGGTCGGGGATTGAACCCGAGGTTCGCCTTGGTGGGAGGAGAGCAGTCTAACCGCTCAGCCACCGTGGCCCCTTTGTGTACCTACTCGAGCCTCAGTTAGTAGTTCTTTGGCTATTGCTCCACTTATCTGAGACCTGGTGGCACGAGATTCGGCCCTCTTTTCCTTGCATGTTATTTATTGGTTCAAATGCGCCCAGGGCGTGACTTACAGACTGCAATCCAATTAAAATTAAANTTTTCCTTGCATGTTATTTATTGGTTCAAATGCGCCCAGGGCGTGACTTACAGACTGCAATCCAATTAAAATTAAATTCAAATGTGAATAGGTTTGAAGTCTAGCTTGTCCTCAAATGAATTCGCAAAATTTCCGGAACTCTTAATTGTTGCATACAGAACTACTTTATGAAACGCCTGAATCCAGAATGGGGTGATATCAGTCTGTAGTTTCTAATGTGAGATTGTGAAAATAATAAATAATGAATTAATTTTGATTACGGTTACGCATGCAACAAAGACAACATGTGCAAAATATTGCGGACTTTTAACTACCTGTTCGACATAAGCCCTATACCCTGACAGCCCTCGTTTTCACATATTTGGTCTGGAAAATAAGCTACGGTGAAAGGAAATAAATTCAAAATGGGTGTGATACATCCTTAACCCTTTCAGTCTCGCGTTAATTTTTGGTTTAAAGTGTTGCACTCAGTAATATTTTTGGTTCGTCCTGTACTTATCCTGATTCAACAATTGCCTCGTTCTCGCAACCAATGAAACATGTGCTTGGTGCTTAAGGCGGTTGCCTACCTGGCACTTGAAATGCGTTGCAAAGTTTTTGAAAAATGAGTTTTCTGATGAAACTGATAAACGTGCCCCCAATACGTTTATTTAAAAAAGAACGTACATTTCAGAAGATGACGGAATGGTATTTTCAAAACAATGCGCATATGAGGAACATTATTTTCATGCCTTCCAAAATAGCTTAAAATGGTTTTATTCAGACAGCTATATTTCAAGATATACAATCCAAATACATGGGAAACTACGATATAGGCTGTTCACGGTAAAATGAGCACTTTCGAAATCAACCTTGGGAAAATGTCACTGCTCCTACCTGCACGTGTTTCAATGGGCACACTGACCTGCATGCACCCAGTAAAGTTGGTAACGACGGAGCGGAAAGCAGTTCCGCGTCTTACCGCTGAATTAAAAGAGTTAGCTGAAATATTTCTGAATACTGACACGATTTATTTTACTTTCAGGTTTTTTAGTGCATAATACGTGTAAAAATGAGCACATTTGTAAAATATTTACTTTATTAATAATTGTAAAGTTTTACTTGGCCGACGCATGAATAAAGTGATCAGGCTCATGGCAATGTTAATTTTACATGTGGTGGAAGAATAAACAATGCGCACACAAATAGATCTTAAGCAAGGCTTTCAAAAGTGCTCAGTTTATCGTAAACATCCTTTAGACGCATACATTGGACATTGTTACAGAGTCGCGTCCAATTAAATTGTAGAGCCACCACTTAAAGTCGCGTTCCGGAGAGTCGCCGACGGAAAGACTGCGCATTGAGCACCTTGCGCGTAGGGGCGATGCCGCTTTACATAAGCCGGTCGGCGTAGCCGTAGGGCTTCGTCGATTTTTGCCTCACTCAAACTTAGTTACTCCTCACTAGGCGACCGCCTTAAGAGGTACTGGGAAAACCACTCACAAACCACAAAGCTATTGGAATGTCTACAAATCACATTATAGACTGTTCATGGTAAACTAAGAACATTTGAAATACCTGCTTAAAACCAACTTGTATGCACTTGCGTATTCTTCCGCCATATGTAAATTTGATATTGCCATGGACCTGATAACTTAATGCGTCAGTCAAGTGAACTGTAAAATTATAGTAAATATTATATATATTTTTTAATTCTTACACTTATTTCCATTAAGAAAACAGAACTTAAAATAAATCACTTATATATTTACAAATATTTCCCCAGATCATTTAATTCGACGTTAAGGCTTGGAATTACTTTCCCTCTGTTCTTACCAACTTTGCTGAGCGTTTGCCAGTCGTGTGCAGTGAGTGAGTGAAGAGATTTGGGCGGCTGTCAACAGCGAGGTCTTGAGAGCCAATGAGGGTGATTGAGGTGAGTATGGAGCAGCGCCAAAATGAAGGGGGAAACACCCCGACCAACGGCATCGTATAGTACGATTCTCACGTGTGAAAGAAAATCCGGAGTGACCCGGCTTGAGATTGAACCCGAGGTTCACCTTGGTGGGAGGCGAGCAGGCTAACCACTCAACCACTGCGGCCCCCGGTAGGGGTAGTGGCATCTTCCAAAACTTGATTTAAAAAGAGCTCAAATGACCATGAACAGTGTATACCTACAGGGGAGAAACTGACTGCATTGGGCAATAATGCCAACTGTGTATAGCTCTTGCTAAGTATTTTCTTCCTTTGCAACGTGCCTACTGTAGTGGACACTGGGATTGAAAGTGTTAGCACTTTCACACACAGGTTACGCAGTTGTGCACATAACGCAGTGACAAGCTCTTTTTTTTTTTTTGCCTGTACTGGACAGTTTGAGGATCTGTGCCCAATGGTCTTCCCCGAGGATAACCGATTAGACAACAATATTGCTGCTCGAGATTATGAATGGTTCTGACACCGGAGAGAGAAAAAAACTGGTATAGGCGTGAGTATGCAAATACCAGAGGTATGGAACCAATCAGAGTAACGCGATGCGGTCGGCAGCGCCTATATAAGACAACAAACGTCTGGAAAAGTTGCTAGATCGGTTACCGCTGCTACAATGGCTGGTTATCAAGAGTTTGAACGTGGTGTCATAGTCGGCGCACGAGAGATGGGACATAGCATCTCCGAGGTAGCGATAATTTGGATTTTCGCGTGCGAGCATTTCACGAGTGTACCGTGAATATCGGGAATACGGTTAAACATCAAATCTTCGACTTCACTGTGGCCGGAAAAAATCGTGAACGAACGGGACAAACGACGACTGACGAGAATCATTACACGTGACAGAAGTGCAACCCTTTCTCAAATTGGCGCAGATTTCAATGTTGGGGCATTAACAAGTGCCCGCGTGCTAACTATTCAACGGTCCATCATTGATATGGGCTCTCGGAGCCGAAGGCCCCCTCGTGTACCGTAGTTGACTGCACGACACAAAACTTTACGCCTTGCCTGGGCCCGCAAACACCGTCGTTGGACTGTTGATGACTGGAAACACGTTGCCTGGTCTGACAAGTCTCGTTTCCAATTGTATCTGGCGGATGGACGTGTACGGGTATGGAGACATCCTCATGAATCTATGGACCCTTTATGTCAACAGGGGACTGTTCAAGCTGGTGGAGGCTCTGTCATGGTATGGGGTGTGTGCAGTTGGCGTGAAATGGGACCCCTGATACGTCTAGATATGACTCTGACAGGTGAAAGATACGTAAGCATACTGTCCGATCACCTGCACCCATTCAGGTCCTTTGTGCATTCCGCCGGATGTGGACAATTCCAGCAGGACAATGTGACACCCCACACGTCGAGAGTTGCTACCGAGTGGCTCCACGAACACTCTTCTGACTTTAGACACTTCCATTGGCCACCTAAATCACCAGACATGAACATTATTGAGCATATCTGGGATGCCTTGCAACGTGCTGTTCAGAAGAGATCTCCACCGCCTCGCACTCCTATGGATTTGTGGACTGCCCTGCAGGATTCATGGTGTGAATTGCCTCCTGCATACCTTCAGACATTAGTCGAGGCCATGCCACGTCGTCTTGCGGCACTTCTGCGAGCTCGCGGGGGCCCTACACGATATCAGGCAGGTGTACCAGTTTTTTTTTGGCTCTTCACTGTATTTCTATAGGCCTTTCACTGTAAGGTGAACACTTTTGAGTCCCTAGTTGCTTTTTTCCTATCAGCCATTTTTTTTCTTTTCACCACTTTTTAAAATAAATATTGCAATGCAAGTAATAAACACAGTTTATCTATTTCACCGGACTGAAAATTTTAAAACGTAAAACTACAATAAAATATATTTATTGACTATTATTCCAAATGAGAGGGCTTCAAAAAGTGCTCACTTTACAGTGAATAGTCCATACACGAAAAAATAACGCCTACAGCTCATTGTTTGTAGAAATTAGACGAGTGCCCCGTCACCTTAAACTACAGCACGGACCATATTGTTTTTATTTGCAAAACCTGAAAAAACTAATTAAATCAGGCTTGAAGATATTAAGGCTGTGCTACAATTGAAATAACCATTACCTTGCCCATATTCATACGCCGAGGAAATAATATTGTTATATTCACTAAATGTATGTACCCATTGTCCATCTATAAACTGTTAATGAAGGGTCAGCAATCAAACTGGTTGTTGGTACCATATAAATATTATTAAAGTATATAATAATAGAAGAGTATGCTGTGGTTTTGTTTGTGTTTGTAACTGAAACAATGAATATATTTGTAATTCCGGCAACAGAGCTCACGGTACCAACTACAGATCAGATAGACCCATCCACAGAAAAACTTCAGAAACACGTGGATTGTCCCCACAACGAAAAAAATTGTAATAAACCAACAGAATATTCTGTTGCTGGTACTGCAGTTTGGTTGCTGCTAATGTAAATCCAGATTACAGAACTTTGCTGTAGTCCTTTGTCAGAATAAAAACCCTTTGCTACAATACGTAATAGAACCGGATGTTTTCGTTTGTTGGCCAACGAATTTTTACGTGTATTTGAAAACTTCATGCAAATAGTTTCCTTTTCCACGCATGTGGATTGGCCAAATTATATATTTTTAACTCTTTTTCCTTTCTAGACATCTTGTTAATGAACAATTTTGATGGGTGCAGAAGAATTATTTAGGTTGTCCCGGTTCTCATTTTCACTAACCACGTGCTACAAAAACAAATAAACACACGAAAGGCAAAATAAAAATTTGAGGTCAAATTTATGTTTAGCTTTGTGACCCGAAATGTACATTTGTGAGAGAGTATGTGACGTTTGTACTAATAAGAGTGGATTCTGATTGGCTGGGCAGAGGTTCTTGCATATTAAAGTTAAAAGTTCGCCAGCTTTGGCAATAGTAATGAGTATGGTTACACCTGGTTATAGCAGGCAACATTGTACAGAAGATAATCAAATTTTACTTTTATTGATGTGGTTATGGTTATGTCGACTGTAGCAAGGCCTTTAGTCTACACTCGCTAAGTACATTTGATGCACAGCTGCAAGACAGGCTGTTACTTCCTAATAACTGCGCTCTAAACGTGAATTAGTGAAAGTGAAAGCAAATCAGTGACAACCAGGGAAAATGGAGCCACTTCAAATCGGTTGCCGTTTACTGATTATTATGTTGGCTCAGTTCCTGTGATTTAAAGTTCGCTTTGTGGTGTTGTAACATGGCGGATACTTGTGAATAGGTTAGGTTATAAACTTTGTAAAGCGGCTTAAATGCACAACGTGCATTTATCACCGAGGCAAGAAAATATTTTTACATGAAGGAACATTGTTGTTGGTTTGCCAAGGTTTTTTCTCAACTTAAACTGAACGAAAGAATAATGAGCAAGTGGTCGCTTTGCGAACGCATAATGTGCTATATGTAGGGACAGGAAATTTTCGCTAATTAATTTTAGGAAGAGCTGTACCTCAAACATGTGTGTATTTCTGTGGTGTTTGCAATCCGACCACAATTTATTAGACACGCCCAGGTGAACTCTGAGCCAATAACATATCTGTAAGGAAACCAGCACCGAATCACATGCCACTTGGTCTGAGGTAAAACTGGCTACACACTGGGGCAGCAGCCAATTAACAGAAATCTGAGACTCTTAAAATACATGGTACAGTGAAGTCTAGCCTACAGGTAGTTTAAAACGCGAGAACTTCCTGTCCCTAATGTTAAGTTTTGGGCGAAAGTGCAATCTCACCCAACTCCAAAGTTATTTATGGATCGTATTTATTTGGTAATATGTGCAAAAAACACTTTTCATGTGATTATTGTTTACAAAATATTGGACGCCTTCACCTCAAGTACGAGTGAACGATGAAAAAATAAAATCACGCCTTATGTTGTATCTCCAGACATGGCAAATATTACCACATAGCGACACTAATTTCCAGTTCATTCTACTTACTGACCAGTCAGTAGCAATCTCCTAACTGGCTTTCAGTGCCTAGTATTTCACTGACTGATACCGGTGATTCGGATTTAGAATGTATGCACAATATGTGTATTTAGCAGGAACCAATATCCGGAGTGGTGCCTGGGAAACATTGTGCTGCACAGGGTGACCTTGCTCAGAAAAAAGTTTAATGTTGTGCAAACAGTATTAATGTTAATACAACAGTAATTTTTTTTATCTGTGAGCCATCAGTAACTAATGTTGGCATTAATGTAACATCAAGTACTTTTGTAACAAGGTACTGTCAACATTAAGGTGGTGTTTATATTGTGGCAAAACAAATTTTGTGTTCAGGTATTGTTAAAATTTGCGTTAAAAATTTTCTTGTAATTGCTTTGCTTTAAAAAAACATTCCTATGTAAAATAAATTAGGCACAACTATTTTGTCACAGAAAGGAATGTTACCAAAGAATAAAAAAATACGACCGGTAGGGGAATCAAACCCGCGCTTCGAATGTTTTTGCGTTCTTCACATTACGAAACATGACGACCTACCAACTGTATTTCATACTGTAGGTATCTAGTCATCTACATAGCTGTGGCAGTTGTACAATTATTCATAGAGACAGACGTTCAAGATTCGAGTTATTATTCGGTGACACGTTGTACTTTAATCACTTGTACATCTGCACCGTCTGTCATTGGACCATATTTTAATTGACACGCCCTGCGTAGCTCTGCGCTAGTGAACAAACACTTCGCAATCGTGTGCTCGAATCATGTGTCGTCCTGTCAGGATGGGAATAGTTTCACACCTGAGCAGAAGCTAATGGACAATTGACGCCTGCTCGGTCATATACGGCACTGTTGCGTCTAGCGTGATGTTAAACCGTGAATTGCGAAGGTCTCTATGTGCATCTGATACATAAAGAAGCGAACGTATTATCAAGTAGTAGCCGCGGTGGTGTAGTTTTCAGACTACTCGCCTCCCACCAAGGAGAACCAAGCTCGATTCCCAGATTTTTGCACGTGGGAATCGTGCCGGACGATGCTGCTGGTCTGCGGGTTTTCTCAGGGATCTCCCGTTTCCTCCACCCTTGCATTCCGGCACTGCTCCATACTCACCTCAATCATCCTCATCGGCTCTCAAGACAACGATGTTCAGAGCCACCCAAATATCTCTCCACTCTCCGTATTATGAAGTGTTTTGCGTGTCACACATGATGTCGATTGTAAAAACGTTGCTTCAGCTACTTCACAGCAGACCTTTCGAATACTGCTCCCATGCCACTTACTATGCACAGTACTAATTATGTTCCAGTGGCATGTGTGTAAACTTGGTAACAATCAGGTAAATTAAAGAGAAAACATTTCGACTTCCATACTGTGTCTGCATAACTAAGAACTGGAAAATATCGTGAGTTCTACGCCCCGTTGGCTTGACTCCACAGTCACCTGTAAACTGGAGCCCATGTCACTGTGAAAAGACTATTTTATTACCGATTGCGAAATCCTCCAATCTATGCGTATTACTATAGAGACCAGAGAAAATTTTCTGTTAGTCAAGTGTCAGGAAAGACTTAAATACAGCTGTTAGCATTAACTCATTGCAACACCTCAAGAAAATAATACACGAGCAACGAAAGGAGGACTAAGTCATGGACAGTTTATTTACAATTAAAAGTGAATTCTCTGTAACAGGTTTAAAAATCACTACACTTCAAGTGTGTGTGTATGTGTGTGTTTGTGCGTATAGCGTTTGGTGGAGTTTGCATTAATCTTAAATTTATGTGTGTTGGCCAAATCTGTACATTATAGTNGAGTTTGCATTAATCTTAAATTTATGTGTGTTGGCCAAATCTGTACATTATAGTACTCATTTAAAACAGAAACAAACTTTATAGGCCTAATCGATGTTATTTCAATTTCTCTACTTCCAAATCTAGAACGCATTGTAGGCAAGACAAGTGAGTGAAGTGAGTGAAGAGATTTCGGTGGCTCCTAACAGCGAGGTATTGAGAGCCGATGAGGGCGATTGAGGTGAGTATAGAGCAGCGCTGAAATGCAAGGGCGAGGGAAACGGGAGATCCCCGAGAAAACCTTCAGACTAGCGATTCCCACGTGCAAAAATCCAAGAACTATCCCCACCGGGAATCGAACCCAGTCCCCCCAGGGGAGAGGCGAGTAGTCTAACCACTACACCACCGCGGTCTTCTTAATCTGCGAGGAATTATGGCACCATGATAACTACTGTAGTTATTGTTTGCCCGAAATGTCACGTCTATACGATACACTGTAATGATATTTTGTATTTGTACAAGGAATTCTTTAGAAACTATTTGCTAAAGATATTTTTGTAACACTTACAAATAAATCAGAGGAAATTTAATTAAACCTTAACGTGGAATGTGTAAAACTAGTGTCGAATTTTAACAATCATGTATTGTAAACTAAGTTGATTACAAACACTGAGTTACATAAAAATTTTTGTAAATTTTCTGGAATAATATGTTGTAAATGTACAGTATTTTAGTTGTACAGTAGTAAGAAAATGTTAAGCAACTAGTTTCCAAATAATAATTGTTCGTAACGAGTAGATACAGATATTTTTTACTAATTTAGTCTACTCAAACNAGCAACTAGTTTCCAAATAATAATTGTTCGTAACGAGTAGATACAGATATTTTTTACTAATTTAGTCTACTCAAACATGTTTGTTGAATATTACTGAAAGAGTATGCGCTACATAATAAACACAAGAGGTTACCAATATAACTTCTGAGCCTACTTTCCTCTACATGGATGCAAATAATTTTGATGAAGTTCTTAAAATGTTAGATGGTAGGTGGGTCGATGTCTCGTCAGTGATATGATAAAAGGTGGAATAAGAATAAAAAATGCAATTCTAGTGAGGCAATTACAAATGCACACGTGTCTTGCCCGTGACTCGATCCCAGAACACCTCGTACCGTAAGATGGTCCCTCTGGAGATGCTGATACCGCGAATTCGGCAGAAAGCGCAGCTTGGGATTCGGGGACTCGTGAATTGGGGTCCGTGGAGGCAACATGGCGGTCCGGGAAAGGAATATCTCCTTTATACTATTGGAATAAAGAACTAATGCACGAAACACAATAGTGTCACTACGACTTGGCAGATTTGGTATAGCGTATTGTCAGCGTTACACACGGAAACTTGATGTCAGGGGGGATAAACAATGCCCGTGACGTGACTTAGAAGCCTGCGTAACTAGTGGGTGTATTACATAGTTCCCTTACTCCGTATCGGCAAACTGCCCATATCTTGGATTTAGCTGTTGCAGTTTATCCATATCCAGTCTTTTCAAGGTTTTTTTTATATAAACTAATTTCCCAAGCAATCCCCACTAATGTCTCTTGATTTTNTGTTGCAGTTTATCCATATCCAGTCTTTTCAAGGTTTTTTTTATATAAACTAATTTCCCAAGCAATCCCCACTAATGTCTCTTGATTTTCTTCTCTAAGTGCCCGAACGTATCTTATCATTTCAGTGTGGAACTCTGATTTATGTTGCACTCGCCTTGCTTCTGCCACGGGTAAGTTTATGATCGTCAACTGAGCTGTAGGTGGACTGCAACAATATCACCGCTAACGCGTAATAAAACTGTTTCCCTCACCACGTAAGGACATTTTTGGTTTCGGAAGTGNCTGCAACAATATCACCGCTAACGCGTAATAAAACTGTTTCCCTCACCACGTAAGGACATTTTTGGTTTCGGAAGTGGAAATTCTGAAGTTAGTCTTAGCCTATCGATAACTGCTCAATACGACGAAAAAATACAGAATAATATCACCACACAAATTCATAGGCATGGTAAAAGGTGTAAAAGTGAATTATTTTCATTGACGAACTAAAGGTCAGAAACACCTGTCTGTAATTTTTTCTGTATTTGTATAAAGAGTTTGGAAACGAGCTTTCAAAAGTGTAAACTTTATGTTATATTTTTAACAAGAAAATGTGTTATAAAACACTAAGCTGTATAAACAACTTTGCATATTTACTAAAATAATGTGTTGTAAATACAATATTTCCACTGTACAGTTACAAGAGAATCATTGGCAACTAGTTACCAAATAATTATTTTTAAAAATTACAAAACATTTTTACTATGCGGTTAGGGTGTGGACGAGAAAACCATGGTAGCAACAGAAGGAAAAGCGATAAATGTAAGTAATTAATAGTTGTGAAAACGTATTCGTGACTTTTTATTTCCTGCCGTTTAAGAAACAAGCTTAAAATATTTGCCAAGATGATATCGAATTTTCTTTGTCGTATTTCACGCCGAAATTCTGTAGCCTTTTGTAGTAGGCTACATTTAGTTTGTGATAATCAAAGATTTATTGACGGGAGTTCCTTCACTTCATACCTAGCCTTCCTACGAGTTGTCGTTGAAGTCACTCTGCAAACCAGTCCATGAGTCTATCGCTTAAATGTTAAATGGTCTCTATTGCTTGTCATGCTACAACGATAATAAAGATTTCAGTTTAATCGACAAGACCTGGAAAACCAAATATCAAAGGAACTGCATTGGCATTTTCCTGGAGTGTCGAAGAACAACCGGCGTTATTAAGACAAATAAAGCCAAAATTTTTATTCGAACCAGCGGTCTGCCAGCCCCTTTTTCCTCTTTTAAGCTAGGAGTGGCTTCAAATAGAACACTTCACCAGACTGTACAACACGCAGGAATCATTCAAACGGAGTACACACACTAACAATATTGACGGGAAAGTACGATATATGTTGCGTACGTAAGAATAATGCCTATACTTTGTAAAATTGTAACATTTTTCGCTAGTACTCACTTATTTAAATGTTAAAAAAAATCAGTGAAACGTAATTTTTTTTTCATAAAAATTTAAGCGCTTGATAAAGCACACTGTGCAAGAAAACATTCGTCAAGTAGGGAGATCATAATAAATACTACAGTTGCATGTAAAACAAATTATTGGTACTACTCTTAAAAAAAATAGTTTGAATGATTGATTTATGTGCATTTATTTCAGTTATAAAATTGATAACATTCGTGGCTGATATGATTGTGGGAAATATCAATTATTAATAACAATTGTAAACATTATTACATATATATTATTATCTACAACCAGATTAATTATTATGATAGTGTTACTTTAGGAAAATGTTTTTTATATATGTGGCTTTCTAGAGCGTCAAACAGCTGCATAGGTGTAGTTGTAAGCTGCATAGGTGTAGTTGTAGTACTGTAAATAAAATAGTGGAGTGGAGAGATTTGGACGGCTCTTAAAATCGAGGTCTTGAGAGCCGATGAGTATTGAGCATCACCGGAATGCAAGGGCGGGGAAACGGGAAGTCCCGAGAAAACCCGCCGACCAGCGGCATCGTCCGGCATGGTTTCCACACGCTAAAAGTTGGAAGCGATCCGCCGAGAATCGAGCCCTGTTTGCCTAGGTTCGAGCCGAGTAGCCTGACCGCTACACCACCGCGGCCCCCGTAAATAAAATAGGAACATAAATCAAGCTCTTTTATTTCATTATGGACCGGTCGCACCAATAAATGTCCTGAACTTAGATTCTTTAGGATCCTGGTTCCAGCATGATTCAGTTGGATCTTTTTTCCAGTGTCAATCAAAGTTTACACCGACGCGATTGGATGAGTTCCTATCGCATCTCTTATGATCTTTCAGAAAAAANTCCAGTGTCAATCAAAGTTTACACCGACGCGATTGGATGAGTTCCTATCGCATCTCTTATGATCTTTCAGAAAAAATGTGATGTAGGATTGCGATAAAAGCCTGTGACTGGCTTTAATTTTCTTTATGTCATGGTGCATCTGTTTGTTTTGAAGTGTGGGAGAAAATTAACCAGTTTGTTCGACATTATTTCTTAAANTTTTATGTCATGGTGCATCTGTTTGTTTTGAAGTGTGGGAGAAAATTAACCAGTTTGTTCGACATTATTTCTTAAAACTGGCATTTTTTTTAAACTGCATAAAGTGGCTGAATAGTCTGCAAATTTCTCCATACAATTATCACATCGTCTGTAGCGTTTCAAAACATGTGAACACCACAATGGAAATGCAGAATATTTTACGATACTTACAAGAAAAATTCTGCTCTCTTTGTAGGCCTGCATGGCAGTTTTCGATACTGTTTTGGTGTTTGTTTGTAAGCTCAGTTTATGACCACACTGGTTCATTAGTTGTTTTGGATACCAACAAACTATACGCTGCAATGTTTTCCATCTGATTTAGTAATCTAATGTTGCCATATCTTAAATGGAAACAAACAGGATATTCTGAAACGAATTTTACTGAATTATTGCTAAGTGTCTGCAGTTATATTTTAGTCTCCTGAACTTCTTTTTAGTTTAATGCTATCTATCGGTTTATTTAAAAACCACACTTGTTAACTAATTTTTTTAATAAAATTAACATTTTGATTTACATATTTTATTATAAATAGATGCACTTAATCATCGTAAACTGTGACACAAATGTAGGTTATTGGTATAAACCGTGTCTAAAAGTGTATGTCTGGAGAAATTTTGGATGTCTTACAAATTATTGAAGAGGTGTGCTTTTTCCGTGAGCAAATATTTCGGTGCCTGAGCTCACGTTTTCAGCGTGGCCCGCGCGGAAAACGAAGNAGGTGTGCTTTTTCCGTGAGCAAATATTTCGGTGCCTGAGCTCACGTTTTCAGCGTGGCCCGCGCGGAAAACGAAGACGGTTTCCCAGTGGCTATTCCAGCCTTCTGCTGTGTCTGTTCGACGTGATGTGTAAATTTCTAGACTATATCTTACAGAAATATATCACATTGAAGCTCGTGTTATGTATCTCCCAAATGTAAACAACAACCAAATCCGCACTCACACAATTCTAAACATTACAACATTCGCTTCTGACGAATAAATATATTTAACACTGCTTCAGACACTATTCTGATCTTGGATTCATACATGCACTGAACTCNAGGTCTGCTTTTTCCGTGAGCAAATATTTCGGTGCCTGAGCTCACGTTTTCAGCGTGGCCCGCGCGGAAAACGAAGCGGTTTCCCAGTGGCTATTCCAGCCTTCTGCTGTGTCTGTTCGGCGTGATGTGTAAATTTCTAGACTATATCTTACAGAAATATATCACATTGAAGCTCGTGTTATGTATTTCCCAAATGTAAACAACAACCAAATCCGCACTCACACAATTCTAAACATTACAACATTTGCTTCTGACGAATAAATATATTTAACACTGCTTCAGACACTATTCTGATCTTGGATTCATACATGCACTGAACTCNCGCTTCTGACGAATAAATATATTTAACACTGCTTCAGACACTATTCTGATCTTGGATTCATACATGCACTGAACTCGAATGTTGCAAGAGAGTTGTGTGACGATCCTAGGTGAAGTTCGCAAATGATTTCCTGTCAAGCGATGTTCTTCAGCGGTGCGTCCTAAGACCTCTCGAATGTCTCCGCTCTCAGTTACGTTTAACAATACTGCCTGAACCACACAAATGAAGTGACGAGTCTGGTTGATATGTGATGGTGGCATGTTCTCTGTACTCTCCGGCTGTTCGACCAAGGGAAAGGCAAAAGGAAGAATGAGAAAGGTGGGAGGGGTGGCCGAAACGGCCCTAAGTACCTTAAGGCGGACAGCTGAGGGGCGCTCAGGAAACACGAGAAGGGCCCAAATACCCTCCTCACTCCGGAAGAAAATAAAATAAAAGAATGGTAGGGGGAGTCATTCGACCCCCCATCCACCCCGCCTTTCGCGGCGGCGTGTGTAAATATTTTGGCCATTTTCCCGTGGAAGAGCTTGGTTGGGAGAGACAGAGAGAGATAGACTTTTGTGTGCGCGGCGTGTGTCTCATCAGGACACGAGTCAGAAGGGGTTTGGAGGATGAGAAAGTCGTGGGAGGGGGGATGATCTCGCCAGAGTTGTGTATTTATGACCTGGAGGGGTCGTCGGTTCTGACTCCCGCCGGGAACGAGTGACTCGAACATCCCTACGACCACCCGCACTGCTCCACATTGTTAAGGTTTATTCTACTCAGGTTAGGTACAAAACGTGATTTCTTATGAGAGAGATTGGCACAGGGAAACTTTCCGCCGCTAGGTGCGCAGTGTTCCAAAAGGTCACTTTAATTAACATTTTAAACTTCGTGAACAGTGAAAGAGAAATATTTTACANAGGTGCGCAGTGTTCCAAAAGGTCACTTTAATTAACATTTTAAACTTCGTGAACAGTGAAAGAGAAATATTTTACACAAAGTTGTGAAATTATTTTATATTTTATTTACGGATATTGCAATTATCCTATTTTTCAACTTATAAAATAGAGNAGGTGCGCAGTGTTCCAAAAGGTCACTTTAATTAACATTTTAAACTTCGTGAACAGTGAAAGAGAAATATTTTACAAAGTTGTGAAATTATTTTATATTTTATTTACGGATATTGCAATTATCCTATTTTTCAACTTATAAAATAGAGANACAAAGTTGTGAAATTATTTTATATTTTATTTACGGATATTGCAATTATCCTATTTTTCAACTTATAAAATAGAGAAAATCTGGTAAATTGCCGACACTAGCGCTTACCTAGGGGTGAAAACTTTTGGTTGTCAAACTTTTAACATTGATCTTACCAACCTGCAATAGAAATAACCTTAACATTGTCTATCAGTAGAATAAGTTACTCGCAATCAATTTAAATAAGTTGGTAAGTTAGTAAGTCGATCGCAACTTTTTCCGTCACACATAAATGTATAATTTTAGGTGTTGCAAAGCACAAATTTTTGGTTTCTAACTGTACTGGTGTTGGCATAACGGTCTTATGGGTTATATGGGACAATTAAAATGTGTTCATGATTTATGTTATAGGTANTGTACTGGTGTTGGCATAACGGTCTTATGGGTTATATGGGACAATTAAAATGTGTTCATGATTTATGTTATAGGTATCATATGTTTATGAGACCTCGTAGTATAGTCTCAACAACACAGAAAAATTATAATGTTGCTGCAACAAAAAATTGCTATTGAGGCATTTCTTTGATCGTTTATGTTGTTGTAACATTCATAATGTTGTGACAAAGTTACTTAACGTACTTAATGTTAACCATTTACAAAGTCTTATATTCATGTAATTCAAACATATTGTTTAAGTGTTAATGTTAACCAAGCTTCTTAAGTGATGTTGCAGCAACAAAAAAATGTGTTACACTAAAATAAACAGGAAGAACAAAATATTTTGTGTTACTGCAACATTAAAGAAATGTCCAAGCAACACAAGGTTACACTGACTTGGCGTTGTAAAAATGACGGATAGTAGAAAACAGCGATAACTTCGAAAAATGTAACCACTGTATTTAAATTTAACCACTGCATTTAAATTTGGAAGTATAGTACGAGAACTAAATATAGCTTAGACCAGCCTCCAAGCCTTGCAAAGAAGTATACGTGTGCCAAAAATGCATATATTTATAGAGCATAAAGTATTTCCACATAACAAAAGAGAACTGCAGTTTGTCATAGAACTTCCTTTGTTTAAGTAGATCAGTTGGTAGGATGTTGGATGCCATGGAGTGGGGTACGTCAACAACTCAGGGCATAGGTTCGATTCCCCTACCTGCCGTTTTTTTTCGTTAGTGATATTTCTTTTTGTGACAAAATAATAGCACTTAATTTATTTTACATTGCAATGTTTATTTAAAGCAAAAAATAATACAAGAAAATGTTAAACATAAATGTTAGCATCAGTGCAACACAAAATTTGTTTTGCCACAAAACAAAATTTATTTTGCCTCAACATTAACACTGCCTTAATGTTGCCAGTACAGCAAGCAGGTAATGCTCTCACAAAAGTACTTAGCACATCCTGTGCGACATCCAATAGGACTATATAGACCACTATGACTGAGGGGGGTAAAAAGAGTATATTTTTTTTGCTATAACCTGGTAGTACAAATTTGGTATTTAGTTTCACTGGTAGACAAGGTACAAGAAATTGCTTAGTATATTTTCTGAACTGGTAATCGTCAAGATTATTTTTGATATTACTTCACACAAAAAAGAATTTCCTATTTCTTCATGGCCGTAACAGGAATTTGGTAAGCTATAAAGCTACGCTCTGTGATAAAAATTTCAATGCGCCTTCTGTAGGAGTTGTAGTAAAAAAACAGATAGATGTAAGATGCAAGGCAATAATCACCCTTAAGGAAAACCTTCCTCCGCAATATTGGATTTTTGATTTTCTAACTTGTTCGTATTAAAAAAAAATCTAAAATTAATTCTGAAAGTACTCTTATAACCGGTCTTACACAGGAGTACATACACAACGACTGAAATATTAACTAGTATCTATGTCACTATATTAATTTCACCAAATATTGGCAGAATTAACATTGCTGTGAAATTATGAGTTCGTAGTTCCCTTGTCTTGTTTGGGGATATGCGAAACACGTTGTGTGTGTTCAACCGCTTCCGGAAAATTGCCTGCTTTGCTAAGGTGCATTGTCACTTGTCTTCGAATCCATAGATGACACGTTGTCTCGGGTATGGCAAGAAACTGATTGCCGTTCTGACGTATGCCACGTGACACAGCCCCCTCCTCCTTCTGAATCTTTATAATGATGGCAAAGCTTGCATGGTATTATTCACATGCGCATTCTGCATCGTCTTCTCTCATAATCGGTTATGTCGTGCACAGTAAAGACATTTTTATACTTTTATATAAAAAAATCTTTGGACACTAGTTGCCAAAAAAATTCTAGGTAACACTAACAGAAAATCTTTGTAAACTTTCCAAGAAATTGCTTGGAAAGTGTATAGGATATATTAAGTATTTGTACAAAAATTTACTGCAACCTACCGACTGATATCCTGTAGAATTACACCTATGTGTAGCAAATATGTAATTATTTTTCTTCAAAATTACAAGCTATTATTTGAACTTCTACAAAGTTATTTGCCTTCTTGATGATAACACGATAGTGTTTATAGTATAAAAATTAAAGGTCAGTCTCGACGACACAGAACGCATTTTACACGATCCTGCCAGGCATGCACCAACTCACTTACGATTTTGAAAATTCCCACTGGGTGAAGATTATCGAACCCGAAACCTCTACGTCAGAAGCAAGTTAACCGCCCACTTCTTTTTATTTTACGTTGACTTTATTGACTTCATTGACCGATACATTTGCCGTTGGACATAGCGTGTTGACAGCGTATGTGTGTAGTTGGACGTGTGATGAGCTCAAGTAGACAGACCGACCTGATGACAAATTCACAGTCCACATTTGCGCGACATGCGAGCTGACAGAACCGGGGCGCAAACTCCCGACCCTCCGACTACAAGTCGGCCACTTTGACCCTGAGCTATGAGGGCAGAGCCACCACCGATACACCCATGTACGGTGCTACTTTTTAATACTTTATACGTANTTGACCCTGAGCTATGAGGGCAGAGCCACCACCGATACACCCATGTACGGTGCTACTTTTTAATACTTTATACGTATTTTAAATAATTAAATCTATTATTAACATGCTGTAATTTACATTCAAAAGATAACAGCAAGTTTTTACTGAGCTCGCGGCGGTACTGTAATTGGTATTACACTTAATTACAAGGAGTATGTTAGTTACACGTAAAAAAAAAAGGGCAACTTTGTACATATATTTAGAATGTTCTCCTCCCACCAAGATGAGGGTTCAATCCTGGTCGGGTAACTCCCGGATGTTGGCAAGTGGGAACCGTGCCAGGCGATGCCGCTGATCGGCGGGTTTTCTCGGGGATCCCTCGTTTCCCCCACCCTTGCATTCCGGCGATGCTCCATTCTCACCTCATTTCACCCTCAACGACTCTCAAGACTTCGTTGTTAAGAGCCGTTCAAATTACACAACTTTGTACACACATGAGAAAATGAATGCTACCGACAGTTATTGCATTTTTCGGAGAGTTTTTATTTTCATTATCCCTGCATTCTGTTGATAATTTTTTTTACTTATAATCTTTTATTCAAAGAAAGGAATACGAAACCATGTGAATGTAATCGCATTTTACAACACTAATTTACGTTTAGCTGTCTAGAGAAATTTGAAGGAATACAACATGTGTATTACGAAATAATTCTGAACATTTCTTAAAACATTTAATATAAGAGTTTGTATTTGTACTGTTGCAGCTAAAATCATATAAATTTACAAAACCTGGCATGTACTGTTATAAAATTAATGTTGCAAACCTGTAACTTGGGAGAACACATACTTTTCAAACCAGCGGAAATGGACTTTGCCCTGTCGTCCAAGAAAAGAAGTAGCCCTCAACAAAAGTGGATTCTCGGACGTGATGACTCATCGGCCTTTAGGACACAGCTTAACTTGGAATTCTGAGATGGTATCAGCAGTTTTACTGAATATCAGTATTTCTGCAAGAATTNTTGGAATTCTGAGATGGTATCAGCAGTTTTACTGAATATCAGTATTTCTGCAAGAATTTTCATATAGCAGTGCGGCCGTTGCTCTGAGTCTACAAATTCAACACGTTTAAAAGATTTATTATGTTAATTTACAAAAATATTNTTTTCATATAGCAGTGCGGCCGTTGCTCTGAGTCTACAAATTCAACACGTTTAAAAGATTTATTATGTTAATTTACATAAATATTTTGTTGTAAAAAATACTNTCTCTCTCTCTCTCTCTCTCTCTCTCTCTCTCTCTCTCTCTCTCTCTCTCTCGATCTTTCATTTTAACATGTTCCAATATTTCGATGCTTATATTTCTGTGCAATTATGATAGTCAAGATAGAATAATTTAATCTGAAATCACTCTTTTAACAACGAAATTTAAAATACTTCAAACATCTACGAAATTAAAGTCTACGCTCATCGACTTAACTTTGTTTTAACTTTGTTAAAAAAAAAAATCCTTAATTTTAAGGAGAAGTTCTAATAAATTTATATCNAAAATACTTCAAACATCTACGAAATTAAAGTCTACGCTCATCGACTTAACTTTGTTTTAACTTTGTTAAAAAAAAAATCCTTAATTTTAAGGAGAAGTTCTAATAAATTTATATCCAGAGGTGTCCGTAAACTCTCCATAAGTTGATTTTCAAAAACGGACCTTACGTAAATTTCACGAAACCTCTCCGTTAAGGTGGAACGTTAGTTAGGAACACACAGCGATACAAACAACTGTCCGAATCTTGCTGCAAGTAGTTCAGCTGTCTGCCGCTAGGTAGCAGCAGCATCGAAGCAGCCATGGCGCGAGTTTGTCTGCAGGTCGGAGACTTCCAGTTGGCTCTCGACGTTAACATGAATATGTTGGGCGTCGCAAGTAACAAGGGGTTGTGGGCGTAAAGGCGGGGAGGGTGAAAAGCGGCGTTGTTTAAGAAGGGGGGGGGGAGAGAAAGATAACTCCTCTACCTTCTCTTCGCTAATCCCCTGAAAAGCAAAGGCCATTACTTAGTGTGGTCAGATGACAGATAACAGACCAGCACAGCAAAACTGGCGATTTAGACTCCTACTTAGTGTTCGTTGCCAGTTATAAAAGAACAATAAATACTGGTGCTCTGTTTCAGTATTGCAAATGTATTACAATTTNGTTTAGGTGGGGGGGGGGGAAGTGCACGGATAAGGCATGTATTCTCAGCACCTTTTTAACTCGTCTTTAAAAAATGTATAGTTTTAAACAACGAGAAAATAGGTAGTCTAATCTGCTGTGACAAAAACTGAAAATGCATTTCCGTTTGTTAATAAAGAAAAGGAATTAAGAATAACTGCCATATTGATTTAATTGAACCTTTCAACTAACTGAAAATGTAGTTAGTTATTTAGCATGTAATGGCTGGCGAATAAGGCATTCCTGGTATATTTTTTCCGGTTCTAAATCATACAGTTACATAAAGGACTGTGAAATACATCAATTGATGGGCTTCGATTCACTAACACAACTACTCGATGTTCTAGAATATTCCTTAATCGTGAAGGCAACATATAAGCAAATATGATTAAATATTAAGTTTTATTTTTTACCCACACACTATTGTATACCGAATTAATATTCGTTTATAATTTAAGAGACTTTCTATCCGCTGTTATGATCGTAATTAACTATAGGTACTAATGGCCAGATTTGAAAAGTACAGTTTGTAATATCTCGTTTATTTTAATGGCTTTAAAGTATAAAGTCTTAATTCCAATTAATTATACATTAATAGTAATTAACTGTGATTATTTGGAGGACTCTAAATATATCTAATTGCCACATGTATGCCACTATAAAATTTCCTACCATTGCACGCTGTCGATGTTTAAGTAAGTTACTAACGTTTTCATCACAATCATCTGCAAATCATTGAATTTATTACCATTGGGACTTATTTCAATAATCGTGCTGTTAATACACGAGCAGTATGAAAATAATACACTTTAAAAGTCCATGCAACGCTTTATGTATAGAAAAGGAAAAACATTTATTTGAGGCTGTTTGGTTTTCAGTAATACAATATAGGTTTAAGTCAAAGATACACACAGGTTTCGGGTTATTATAATGTTTATTTATGTTTTTTTAATGGTAATACTACATAATTTATAGTAAATACACATTCTTTGAGCGTATTTCGTTTAAAGTAAATAAATCTAGCTTCATACCAAAGGAAAAGGTAAAGCGATGTTAAACATTTGTATGTGTGTAAATGTGTTTAATTACATGTCTTTATACATATCTTTTTTATAAAGGCGAACTCTAATCACTTCTTTTCGGGTTCACATACAGCGTAGAATACTCCTGGTAGCAAGTCTGGTTTTTAACCACTGCACACCTCACTCAGTGCGAGTACGGGAGAATGTATACGTAGAACACATATAAAAAAATTCCATATTTTTTAAAACTTCAAATAAATAGGAATATATAAACCGTCGGAATTTCCCGGCTTGTTGCGTATTCTTACAAAATATGTGAAAATATATATATTTGTAACATTTAGTAATGCCGAATGCCAGATATTATGAAATGAGTAGTCTTCGTTCTCAAACTGCAGAAATTAACGATTTGATAACTCTTTTAATGTTGAAAACACAAACTAGAATTTTACACGACTTTGGACTCTTAAGAGTATGCTAAACAGCAGGAAATGCCGAATATTATATACGTTCACACTGGTGTATGAAACATTATCACTTTTCTTTACGAACGGTGTGGCCCTTTTAACCTGATTCCAATTGTTTGTTTAAAGTCATTTTGGTACATAGGCTACTACCGGCAGGAGTATTCAAATATAAAGGTATCTTTCCATTATGAGGCAAAAAACCTGTAAGTATAAAATATTATCAGCAATTTTTATATAGGGGGAAGTCCCCTAGTGGCGGAAACAATAAAAAAACCTACTTCGAGAAATTACCTTTATTTGTGAATTTACTACGTGAACAAAGTTTAAAATCAAAATACACTAACAAAAATGCAACTTCTGCATAAAAAAATGTAAAAATTTAAATCAAACTTTGGTAAAATAAGTTGCAATCACTGCAAGTGGCACCTAGTACCGGACGGACTTAACTTACAGCCCCCAGCGCCGGATATCTTCAAAACATCGTGCATCGATCGCAAATGTAGGCATCTGAACATTCTGGGATGTCTGCACATGCTTCATGAGCCTACCCACGGCAGCTGGAGCACTGTATCCAGTCTTCGTCGTGGTCCTCTAAGCACACTACGCAAGTAGTTCCTATGTCAGATATTTGAGTTAACGGCTCCTTGTCCTTTGCTTTATCTCCACTTTTTCCTTTGGCCTTTAAACCTTTGGTTTGTTTCCCCTTCTCTTGTAGAGCTGTTCTAAACTTATTTCCCATTCCTTTCTTTTTGTCCTTAACGTTCTTTTCATTCTCTTTTTCTTTAACAGCAATTTTGTATGGTGATGACGTTAGAATTTCACCTTTTTCACATTTTCTCTTCCGAGCAACTGATCTTTTTTTGGCAGCATCTGGCAATGGTGACAAACCATCGACAATCTGGACAACACCTGGATCAAAGCTAGTCGATGGCTTGGAGCTTTGATTGTTGGCTCGCTGGTACATTCTTTAGGAGGGTCTGTGGGTTCTTCTGAAACTTGTGGTTTTTTAAACCCTACGGCTCGCATCATGCTCGTCGACTCTGGTGCTCTCAGTGATATGTCAGGATGTCTCTGCATGAAATCGTAGTAAAAATGCTTACCAGCAGCACCTTTCTCTTTATTAAATCGACGAGGAATCATTAAAGCTTCAGCCAAGTCAAAATTTAACTTCAGAAACTCCTTTCTCATCAGTGGCAGACATCTATTGGACAAATCTTTTACGTGTTCCACTAAAACTTCTTCGTACTCGGGTGAGAAGGTGTTAGTGAATCTACCGATCTTTGGTTGCAACGTCACTTCTTGTCCACGGTTCAATAACGATGTTTTATCATGTAGAGTCCTTTTCGGAACGCTGTAGTGCAACAAAGCTTCTCTCAAACTCATTTCTTTGTACAAACACTGTATATCGCAGTTTGTAAACTTTGTTGGTCCCATTTTCCTTTCTTTTTCGTCTCTTCCATTTCGATTTCTCTCCGTTCTTCTATCCTCTAAAACAACGTACAACAATTATTATAAAAAAATATATACAACTGCGAGAAAAAACAACTTGTTTACTGTCCGGCGTTAAGGGACGACTTTGTGTCCGGTACCAGGGGACAAAGAATTCCCAATATTACATGTTTTTACCAAACCTTATTTGGAAATCAACACAATCTTTCACAAACTTCGAATATTTATGGAACACTGCGTGTAATAATAATTACCATAAACATTTAGACACAAAAACACAGTAGTAACACTCACTTCGATCTTACGTGACGCAGTGTATTCCCGCCAAAAGCAGCAATCGACCGCTCCCACCTTGACCTCGCGCGTCACTGGCAAACCGCGTCCCACGACCGTGTATCGCTACGCTCCCCCACGCCAATTTCTATCGTTTTTGAAACGAACGCGTTGCGACTTGCCGAGATAGTACGAGTGTCCGATACTAGGTGCCGTACGGTGTTACGGGACTTCCCCCTAAATACCTCAGTAGAATGATTATGATGAGTCTAGGTCAAGAAGGGGATGGGTGATAGGAGCTCGGAGCTGATCATGCGCTCCCATTCCGGCCCCCCGGAGGCCATCTTGTTCGCCATGTTAGATACCAACGACATTGACCTTGACCTTTGACATTGATCAAGGTGACCTTTAAAACCCAAAAATTGAAAGATATTTATAAAACATTTATTTAGAAATTATTTAAAAAATGTATTAATAGAGAAAGGCTTTTAAAAACTTACATTTCCGAAGGTACCTCACACCCAGCAGACGACTGGCCTCACCACCAATTGCTATTGTTTGTTTGGTCGGCAGGTCTCTACCTCCAACACCGCTCACCAATACTCATTATATCGTATGCAACAATCTGTTTTTTTTTTCGTTTGTCATTTGTTTATACATTGGTGAAGGACGCCATTTTGGATTTCATATGTTTTCATTTTAAATCCCTTCATTGCGCTAGTGTATTAATTCACCCACCAGGCGAGTTGTCATCGAATTAGATACCAGGCGTCTGCTATATTTGTCTATGTTTTAAAGTATAGGTCGCGCTGTCGGCGCCATCCATGTTGGATTATATTTTCAACACATAGGTGACGTTAATTTCTCGATTATGCTGCCTGCTATCGGCCTGCACCGAATGGTGACATTGGCCATTCCTGGAAAATGCGTAAACTGCCATATTTAATTTTTTCTGTTTTATTTTTAACACAAATATTTTAATTGAAAATAATTTTATGTAAAGCGAGGGTATTTTTTTTAAAAATAAAACACAAAACATTTTTTTAAAAACTAAATTGTTTTGTTAATGTACAAAATGAGAAAAAAANTTTTTTTTAAAAATAAAACACAAAACATTTTTTTAAAAACTAAATTGTTTTGTTAATGTACAAAATGAGAAAAAAACACCGGTTTATTAATTGCAATATTCTGTGTTCACATCTCGATGTCCACATCGTCGACCCAGGAATTGTATTGGGCTAATCTGGAAACTTTGTAAGCAGGTTCTCTTATGCGTAGAAACCACCACGGATGGGAACATTATTGAGATCCTCGAGACAGTAGGTCCTCTGAGCATAGTTGCGTATACTTCGCACACGAAAGAGTTCACGGCTCCAATTCGCTGTGAATCCTTTCTCGAAGATGCCTTTCTGTTTAGAGATGCGCACCAGGTCGCCAACCTTGGCTATAGACTTGTGTGGGTCCCTCCTTTTTATGTCAGTGTACAATGTTCGAAGCATGGAGTCGTCTTTCATGTCATGGGGCTTCATGTGAATTGTAGAGTGAAAGGTATAATTATACTCGTGGACGAGTTTCGGCAGTAATGTCATCCACGTGTAGCTCCCATTCCCAGCAAAATACATCCACATCTTGCTCTTCAGTCTCATGTTAAACCTCTTGACGATAGAAGATTTGAGATTGCTGTACATGGAATAATTATTAATGCTGTTTATTTATCAGGGCCTTGAACTTTGCACTGTAGAATTCCTTGCCCTGGTCGGTTTGTAGATTAGTCGGGATGCGCCCATCGCGCAATACATCAGCCATGGCCTCGGTTACATCGTATGCATTCCTCGTCTTGACAGGCCTCGCCCAAGGGAATTTGCTTTATACATCGATGACTTATAACATGTATTTATAGCCCATGTCGAATCAGTTTCGGCTTGAAAAAGGTCGTCCATCCCATATATCACGACCTTGCGGCGGCGGTATTTGCGTCTGGCAGATGCGTGCAGTTTATTGGTGATTCCCATTCGACCCATTGTATGTAGTTTCCCTCCTTTAGTTCTTCGGCAATTGAAATTATCTCGTTAGTGTGGGAGTTATTTCTAACCTTTGCGAAGCGAGAAGTAACTGCAGCCTATCGAAACAGCTCGTTTGAGTCGCCCCAGAATATGTTGTTGTTATTGTCGTCATCTATATTTTTTTAACCTTCGCTGCTTTTCAGTGCTACGCCGCTAAAGAGGACTTCGTCCTTATAAACACCTGTCTCAGGATTATCTTGGTAAAGTGATTGCGTGANAGTGCTACGCCGCTAAAGAGGACTTCGTCCTTATAAACACCTGTCTCAGGATTATCTTGGTAAAGTGATTGCGTGAGTTCGAGCAATGTCTTGTATTCCAGGAGGCCGGATTCTGTAAACTACCTGGGATATTTGCGAAATTGAAGTTCATATATCCCGGGGGTTCCAAGTGTCTTGCAATCGCCAACTCGGAAGATCAAACCTGGTATAAATTCTATTGCATCAGCACTGAGGAACAATTTATCATTATGCCTGTATACACCATATGTCGTATCATTATAATGACATGTGTACGATCGTAGGTAGCGACGAACCAGGGCATTGGCTTTGAAGATCTTTTTAAAGTGTGGGAAATATACATCCTATCCATCGTCCCGATTCGTTCGTACATCATNACATTGGCTTTGAAGATCTTTTTAAAGTGTGGGAAATATACATCCTATCCATCGTCCCGATTCGTTCGTACATCATCATGTTTTCGCTTCTTAATAGGCTCAGTAATATCTTAATTGCTATGCGTGCTCCATCGCTCTCCCTGAATACATTGAGACGACGAGAAATGGACTTAAAAATTTCTTCATCTATAAGGTCACGAAAATTGTTGGCCCTCTTGGCGAGCAAATACTTCGAGCGAACAGACTGCATCGTCCGATGCAGGTCGCTGGCAATGTCCGACATAGCACTGAACATTTTTTTTTTACTGTTGCTCTATTTTATAGGTTTTGTTTTGGGTCTGCCAAAATACTATCGACATTGCCCAGGCGTTCGCTGCAGATATCCAATATGACCCTGCTGTATTTTTGGGGATATCCGTTTTCGTGGCGAGGTGGGAAATCGAGGTAGTGAATTTACATGTCATATATATGTTCCAGGTGTTTCAGATTCTCTTCATTTTTCGCAGATGCCAAATTCAATCTGTCGATAATTTTCCTTTGAACACTCCTGGTGTGCTCGTCCGTGGCCACCATATCGCGGACGATTTTCATCATCACAGGCTCCACTTCGCCTCTAGATCGGACAGGTAGTTCTGGAAGACTGTGTTTTGTTCTGTCAAAATAATTCGCAATTCCATGATGATGCCATTACCAGTTTCGAGGACAAAATGTTTGTACCAGCATCCTTGAATTGTTCGGGTTCGCCAACATTTTGATATTCTGCTACCAGCATCACACGTTGCATCGTTTCTTGGTACGAGACAACTTCCATCTTCGTCTTTGTCAATACGCAGCTTGAGACTACTTTGCCCGAATTTCGATATGCTGTAACTCATTCTCTACGGTCATCGATGAACTGATCCAATCCCTGTCGGTACCTTCCATTATATAGGGGCCAGTCCTTAACGATCGTTAAAAATCCATATTTATCTTTCTAGCACAAGCACACAGACTTTTGAAATCTGATAGCAATATGTATGTATTGACATAATCGTCGTAAACATGCCGCAAATTCATATCGTCCATGTGAAACAGCACCAAGATATTTGCATTGTCGCAGAGCAGCTGTTTGGGTATGCACGATTAAGTCTGACCGAGGTAAATGCAGTCCACGTTCGAGTGCCGTCCCATAATCGTGGATGAACTTTTCTTTCTCTGAGGCAATGTCATCAAAGACAAATATCGAGTTTGGCAGTGCTTCACTAGGTGGTACGACGGCTTCATTAACACNTCTGAGGCAATGTCATCAAAGACAAATATCGAGTTTGGCAGTGCTTCACTAGGTGGTACGACGGCTTCATTAACACCGCAAGGGAAATAACCCACGCCATCCATGGCCTGAAGTACTTGTGCCAGTCGTAATTTCGGTTGCTGGAGCTATTTGAACATAGGTACATATTCTCGAACCGATTACTATTCTCTTCTTCCAGCAGGCTCAGTAGAACATATTTCCTCAATTTGATGGTCCTGTGATGATGCAGCGCACCGTATTTGGAAATAGTATTCCATGTCACGATTCGTGGGAGATAACTTCATCTTCAGCATAAATGTATATGGGTAGAGTATCATCTTGCTTGATAATATGTATGTTAGCAGTACTGTCTTGGAGTGCGTGCGGTGCTAACTGTGATGCAAACTGCAGTATCTGCGGTGATAACTGTGGTGCGTGCTGTGCTGACTGTGGTGTGAGCAGTGCTAAATGTGGTGCTAACTGCAGTGTGTGCGGTGCTAACTGCAGTGCATGTGGTGGTAACTGCGAGGCTGATTGCAGTTGCAGAGAACCAGTGCTACAAGTTATAGAATGTCGCTTCAAAATATCACTTCGAGTAAACTGCCTCTGGCAGATTTTGTATTCAAAATCACACCTGAACTATTCATTCTGCAGGTCGTTATTTTGTGTCGATACACGCTGCGCAGAGCTGTAAATGCTTTACCGCAGAAGCGACAAATGATATGCATCATTAGCATTTTACATCTGTACTGTTCTAAGTCTAAGATGGAAATGAAGCAGAAAAACTATAAAAGGAGCATATTTATACTTTTCTCGCCCAGTTTACCGCGATGCCTCGAAGAGGTAAGACGGTAGCTGAAAGTGAGATAGTCGATACTCTGATCAACAATCTACCAATCGAGCTGCACATTCCCAGATACAGGTTCTGCAGGTCAGGAACCAAACGGCATAAACGCTCTGAACAGAGCGTGGAAGCAAGCAGCATGGGATCGTCTATTCCAAGAACAAGGATTTGCAAGCCAGGAACCAGGCAGACAAGATACTTCCACAGAAGTCCGGCGAGATAAGAAAATCATCAGACACCGGACTCGGTGAAAAAAAAGCCTCCTGGGACATTTCCAATATGATGAACGCCAAGGGGAAGATGAGAATGGGAGGGAAGAGCAAGAGTAAGGCACAGGTTAAAATGGGAAAAGGTACTGAGATCAAGAGAAAGGCACAAGTGAAACGAAAAGCAGCGATAAAATAAAGAAAAGCATGCCAGGCCAAGAAAACATCTACCGGCAGATTTTTTCCATTGCTTTTGCCTGCATTCGGGGCCTTCGAGGGCCTAATCGGAGCCACTAGCGGTATCGTCCAAGCCGTCAACACAGCGTCGAACGAACGAAAGCAGTTGTCCGAGGGACAAAAACAATCCAAATATGGAAGCTATCACCATGAGTAACAAAAACATCCAAGGCATATACCTAAATGCCATGCCCAGTAGGAGGCGGAAGTGTGCAAAAGCGACACAGCAGGAAGAGGCATTAATAAAATCTCTACCGAAACGACCGCTCACACACGTGGAATTGGAACTGTGTGCGCATATTGGAAATACCACATTTTAGGGGAGTGTTTTTGAGAGATGCTTTGCCCCCTAAGCCCAAGAGAGACGAATGTGCCATAATAAACGTGGACATGACAGCCCGGCCCGGTATGCACTGGGTAGCTTACGTAAAGAAGGGCAAATATGCATATTATGGCAGTTTTGGAAATTTGCGTCCTCCACCCGAACTGCTATGGTACCTGAAATATACCTAACTAATGTACAATTACAAAACGCAGAAGATGCCTAACATGTGGAACCTAAGACATTTGTGCCTTCCCTTCTTGGTTCGCTCGTACAAGTAATTGTAAAAAATGGTTGTACATCGAAGGGAAAAAGTCAGTCATGTCGATAACGCTCACCTTGATGGGTCGTTGCACAGAGCTGCATGATGTACTCTTTCTGCCTCTCGACCTGGAGGATGAATGGTGCATAAGCTTTGTCGATTTTCAAACCTACAATGCGATATCATACTACGATGAAAAAAAAACTGTAAGCNGGAATGGTGCATAAGCTTTGTCGATTTTCAAACCTACAATGCGATATCATACTACGATGAAAAAAAAACTGTAAGCTGTACCTCGTAAAAAGTAGTAATATTTCCTAATGACGTGTCGCTGCCCATAGGATCTTATGAAATAGACGACATTGCAAGGTACATTGCAGATTCACTGTCCCCCGACACAGAATTCGAACTACGTGGAAATCGCAATACTCTGAAGAGTATTATCAGATGAAGCGAAGATATCGACTTTACAAAACCGGATACTATCGGAACGATGCTGGGGGTCGAGAGCCACACATCTACGAAGGTGGCAAAACAAACGAGTCGTCGCTGCCTGTAAAATCTTGCTGGTCAACGTGATACGAATAAACTGTAATTTGACCAGTGGGACATACCTCAATAGCAGGCCGAGCAATACGCTGCACGAATTTTCGCCTGTGGTCCCTCCAGCTTTTAAACTGATCGTAGTCCTGCAAATATCATTTATGTTCTGGTCGTCACGAAGAGAGCACATGAGGTGATCGTGACAGTCATCGAAGAGCACGGAGAGTTGGTAAACTTTCGAAACGAAGAATTCACCCTACGCCTACATTTGAGAAGATGGAATAAGATTTATGTCTACCAGGAGTAATAAAATAAAGTGTCGTGCAAAACCTGCAATCANTACATTTGAGAAGATGGAATAAGATTTATGTCTACCAGGAGTAATAAAATAAAGTGTCGTGCAAAACCTGCAATCAGTACATCACAGTTTTCCAAGGAGTCAATACGTACTAGCGAGATTTTCCTCCGCAGTATCGGCTTCAAAGTCAATCTTCATGGCAGATTAAATAAACATAGAAGAGCCGGTAATTTTTAATACAGAGTAGCGAAGGTGGAACTTCATGCGTACCAGCCTTTCCTTATCGGACCATACACACAACCATCGGANTTTAATACAGAGTAGCGAAGGTGGAACTTCATGCGTACCAGCCTTTCCTTATCGGACCATACACACAACCATCGGAAGTTCGGATCGCGGTGCAACACCAAGATAGCTGCACTCTTCCTTGCCAGTCTTTCATGCTAATTAGGAGGACTCTGACGAAAGAAGATGGAATCAACCCAGCATCGACGAAAATAACGAGCAAAGGAATTTTTCACATGATCGATCGCATCACGTATTTTCTTAACAGTGTCAAGGTGGACCATTCGCGAGATGTGGGCATAACCTCGACGATCAAAAATTACCTTTTTATCACGCCAAATAAGCTGCCTGCGGCCAAGATGGCAGGCTGGGGAATCGAAGATGACTACAATGTTTCTATATACCCTAGAGGCGAGTTCGAAGTGTGTATCCCGCTCTCCATGCTATTGGGATTAACCGAAGACTACAAACTAATTATCTTCTATTCGAAGTAGGAACTGGTGCTGCTTCTAGCTAATAAGTATNGGGATTAACCGAAGACTACAAACTAATTATCTTCTATTCGAAGTAGGAACTGGTGCTGCTTCTAGCTAATAAGTATTCAGACACCATCGTTAGTACGGGAGAAAACCTGGAGACAGTGGAAGTGAAACTACAGTCTATCGAATAAATGCTGCCTCATATGCAGTTGAGCACTGCTGAATGTATAAAAATGTTGAAGAATGTGAAAGATGGTTAAAACATCGATGTCGCTTTCAGGTCGTGGAGTCACGAGACATACCCTGGATTACCAGGAAGTCAGCGCATCAAACGGATGGTGAAGTCCAGCTTTGCTTCTGAGAAACCGAGGTATATCATCGTTGGGCTATAGTCCGGAAGACATCACAATGTGAGAGTGAGTCGATCGCAGTTCGACCCACGCCAAATAGGAAATGTGAAAATATGTTTGAATATCGAAAGTTATCCGTACGTTGGCATGAACATGATTTTTGAAAATTTTCTGTCATAACAAATGTACGCTCAATTCCAAAATGCATATTATGGACGCCCCCAATAAACGATANTTTTGAAAATTTTCTGTCATAACAAATGTACGCTCAATTCCAAAATGCATATTATGGACGCCCCCAATAAACGATATTGAGACCTGACACTTTTACGAGTTTGACCCCGCTCATGGTATTCGATGCGAGTAAACAGGACAAGTGTATTACCTCCAATGTAATCGACTGCAGGGTCAAATTCACGACACATGGAAATATACCTGCAAACACATATTTATTCTGCCTGATACTTCACGGCAGGCTTGTATCGTACCACTGCCGAGATAAGATCGCCAAAATACTGCCGTGAGCGCAGCTGAGAATATATTACAAAGTATAACAGTTCACACACACTAGAACTGTTTATTCTTCGAGCATCGTCAGATTCAAGGTTCGAGAAGGTGGTGAAAGGGCATAATGGACTGTCGTATGTCATGTGGTGGGGTTTCCCAGCCCACTACAATTCCTGGGTCGACGATGCGGTCATGGAGCGATAAACACAGAAGATTGCAATTAATAAACCGGTGTTTTTTCCTCATTTTGTAATTTACTACACAAAATTAGTTTTAAAAAAAATTCTGTTTTATTTATTTTTAAATGCCTACGTTTTATACAAAAACTATTCTAAATAAAAATACTTACGTTGAAAAATAAAACAAAAACAAATAAATATGGCAGTCTAGATACTTTTTAGGAATGGTCAATGTCACAATTCGGCACAGGCCAATAGCAGACAGCATAATCGAGAAATTAACGTCACCTATGTGTTGAAAATATAATCCAACATGGAGGGCGCCGACAGTTCGACCTATAATTAAAAAAATTAATTAAATGAGGCTGACGCCTAGTGGCTAAATCGACAACTCGCCTGGTGGGTGAATTAATACACTAGCACTACCTAGGTGTTGAAAATGAAAAGATGAAATCCAAGATGGCGTCCTCCAGCAATGTATAAACATATGACAAACGAAAAAACCAATATGGCTGCTTACGATAGAATAAGAATAGGTGAGGGGTGGTGGAGTTGGAGACCTGCCAACTAAACTGCCAATAGCAATTGGTGGTGGGGGTCAGTCATCTGCTGAGTGTGGGGCTGGGAAACCTTCGGAAATGTAAATTTCTTTTAGTAAAATTTATATATTTTATTTTTTTAAATAACGTTTGGTATTAATATTATTAATACATTTTTTAATAATTTTTAATACACTTTTTAAAGTGTTTGGCTTTTTTTTGTTTTTCAATGTCAAAAGTCACCGGAGTCAACGTCAAATGTCACGGTCAATTGGATCCAAAATGGCGGGCAAAGTGGCTGCCGGGGGACTGGAATGACAGTGAAAGGAACAGCTCCGAGCTCCTATCCCCCAACCCCTTGGCCCAGACTCATCATGATCATTCTACTCACCTCGGCGGTTAATAAATAATGCTGAATATTTAAGTGATATTCATCGCCACATAAAAAAATATGCATGCAATGCACGTAGTCATTGGTTTAATCAAAACTTAAGTTTCATTACAGTATAAATACGGAATAGACAATGACTAGAAACCATAATTAGTTTTGCAATTAAAATAAAATGTTTAAAAAAATGTAATGTACGTGTAAATGTTTGTAAACTAAATATTTTTGCGGAAGAATTAATTCTAAATTTTCTTTTCATTCATTCTCATGAGTCAGCTATTTTTGTGGTCCTTCTTATGACCATGCTAGCTGCACATCTAGCGAAAGCCGAACCCGTGGTGACTGGGAACCCACTCCCAGTGTCATCATGACTTTATCAAATAATTGGTAATCAAGTGATTAGGTCTTTACTTAAAATAAGTAAATTTAAGGCATTCTGCCACTTTTAGCTAATCTTTACTTAACCAGGGGATGTAAAACTTAATGTTACGGTAGTCCTTTTACTAAATTTTTGCTTCGAAAACATAAAAAAAATGCTAATAAGATGGTATGATCGAATTAGTACTTGTACATTTTGAACAACAAATTCCTAAGCTCTTTGAAATGAAATGGTCAATGTACATTTTCATTTAAAAAATACTGTAGTACTTAATCGTGCTGCAAGACCATGTAAATGATCCAAGTCTAGCAAAACAGAGCGCCCAGACTGGTTATTGTATGCGGAACACAGTGTGTCAGTCTGTTTCGCACACCAGCCACGCTGCAGAAACAGCAAGCTGACATTGAAGCCTCCTCTCCCAGAGGGTAATCCGATCGGGAGAAGAGATAACGAGCTGCCTGCTAAGTGCCATCCCCATTACCTCCACCTTTAAACCCTGCTGGCCACTCCCCTGAAGAAGTTGCCACTCGCAACTACCATCATTTCCAGCAGCACTGCATTGAAGGGATGAAAGTCCTGAAATATGAACAGAATTGTCTTTAAATATACCAATTTTATGCTTTTAATGAGTGTTAGTTTGGCATTTTCTGACACGGCATTGATGTGTGGCAGCAATAAAAATGTTAGTTATTGTTTCTTCTTTGTTATGCCGTAGTTATTACTCTGGTCCACTGTGTATGTGCAGAGAGGGAAGCAGTTTCCTAGAAGCCTGCACTCATCGCCAGCGAAAATTTGACGTTTTTTAAAATCATTATTTTGGCTTTCTCGGATACTGTACAGGTGTTTTACAGCCATGCAATGATAGCATACTGACTTGAAAGTGTCTTATCCCATTTTTATCTGTATCCAAGTTTTGTTTAATGTATGGTGGATAATTACTCCGAAGTTTGCACATTGGCCTTATGCATAGGAGCCAATAAATGTTGTTTAATAGCGGAACAATTTTACCTAGGCAAACTAAATTTCATCAAAACAAAGCAGAAGATTTATGTTCACATGATCAAACCTCTTACACATACACTGAAGAGAAAGAAAAAAAACTGGTATAGGCGTGCGTAGCAAATAACAGAGGTATGGAACCAATCAGAGTAACGCGATGCGGTCGGCATCTAGATCGGTTACTGCTGCTACAATGGCAGGTTATCAAGATTTAAGTGAGTTTGAACGTGGTGTTATAGTCGGCGCACGAGAGATGGGACATAGCAGCTCCGAGGTAGCGATAACATTTGGATGTTCGCGTACGACCATTTCACGAGTGTACCGTGAATATTGGGAATTCGGTAAAAAATCACATCTTTGACATCGCTGAGGCCGGAAAAAGATCGTGAAAGAACGGGACAAACGACGAGTGACGAGAATCATTAAACGTGAGACGTGCAACCCTTTCTCAAATTGGCGCAGATTGGATTTGCAGGGATTCATGGTGTGAATTGCCTCCTGCGTACCTTCAGANGAAGCCTACATGATATTAGCAGGTGTTTTTTTTTTTTGCTCTTTAGTGTATTTTCAACAGGTCTCGTATTATGAAGCCACATATGAACGAAACTGGTTATTAAATATATCTACTAAATTAAAAAAAAATTTAATAAAGTCAGGTATACACATCAAAAATAGTTTAGCAAGGAAGTGTAGGAAATTTTATCAAAATCGGCCAATAAAACTGTAACTAGGGCTCCACCTTAATTTCCTAGTTAGTTTTCTGTTCTTCCAGTATAATATAAAAAGAGATAATGTAAAACCTTTAAAATTCGTTATGTGGGTGTTCTACTGTGTATAAAAAAATGTGTTAAAAAAATGAAAATATCCCATATTTGATCAAAATTTGAATCCTAAGAATTTACAACACCACGACTTTAACCACTCATCTACAACTATCAAATTATATGTTTGGTATAACTTTTGTATTTTTACTAAAGCCACATAAGCAACCTATTCAGTTGATATTATAGTTAGTGTATTTTAAGTGTTGCTAAATGTCACAGACGCCTGGAGCTACTTTTTAATATTTGAAATAATAGGTCTTAGTGACGCGGATAACACTAACTGCCGCAGAAACGATAATTTTCTTGTTACGCTGGCGAAGAACGCTTCGGTAGACTCGGTACTTCTCGTCCCCGAAACCCTCATCCAGTGACGCGCGGTTGTTAACAATATCTTTGTATCAAAACAAACTTATTTCGTTATTCACACAAATGTTATTCATGGAAATTAACAAAAGCTTTAGATTTACAAAATAAAATTTTGTAAATCAACAAAATTTTGTAACTATACAAGAATGTCTCAATTCCTGTAACAAAATTTTTTTATAGTACGACAACTGTGGGAAGATATTTCATTCATTTTGACTTGCCGTGTATTTTAACGGACACGGTGACTGGAACGCTACCGTTACCGTTGACGACGAGGTACAGAAAGCCGTTCAATTTTTTTTCACTTCGTAATGAATCTGTTTCACTCTAAATCTGAATCAGTCAATTCAATCAGTAGGATTATTTTACCGACTCTTCCGTTATCAGCTGTTATCTACTGGAGAATCTGTGGAATGCACTGAGGTTTTACTGCCAGGCCAATGCAATTTACTAGGAAACAGTATAAATCACTGCTTAACCACTGAATACGATAAACTAAAATGAACAGTAAGAATTTTAGTGATTCAAATTAAGCAGTTTCAACAGATCTGCTGTCAAATTCGCTAGTTCGATTTTATAGTGTTCGTTAAAAATTATGGACACAAAATTAATTTCACACTCGATTGGCGCGTGAACAGAGTGATGTGGTCCATGTCAAAGTTACATATAGCGAAACGATTCCAAATTGGCAGGAAAGTAGATCCTAAGCAGGGCTTTCGAACGCGCCCTATCAACCGCGAACGTATTACTGCAACCATTACTCTAGACAAACGTACCAAAGCTTACTTTGAAATAAAGCTACATTTAACTGCAAGCAGGGGTTATTTTCAAAGATTGATTTAGGATATTCAGTTCACTCTGCATCAAATGAGCTCAAACATCGTTGACGCTACGTAGAACCAGTCTCATTACACTAATGTTGGTGCAACACATGGTAAGGAGAAAATGTAAGTTACAGATTCACAAGAAACTAACACACACAGACTTTTAAATGATGCATTGTGGTGTTTGTAATACTGCTTTACAATACCTATTACTAAAGACCCAGGAGTTTTGCGAGTTCGAGAGGAGCTAGAGTAGAATTAAAAACCCTTCTATAGGATGGTCACAGTAAACTTAGCAGTTTTGAAAGTCCTACTTAAGATCTAATTGTACGCACATTGTGTATTCTTCCGCCATATGTAAAATTAACATTGCCATGGGCTTGATCACTTTATTTATTCGCCGGTCAAGTGAAGTAAATATTTTCTTATTTCCTTATTATTATATTTCAATGCATTAAAAAATGTGAGAGTAAATCAAATAATTTCATTATTCACAAATGTTTACCCAACACTTTTAATTCAACGTTAAGGAATGGAACTACTTTCCCTCTGGCGTTGCCAACTTTAATAGGCACATGCTCGTCAGTGCGCACGTTATAATATGTGCAGGTGAGTGCCGGGACCGTTTTCAAAGGTTGGTTTTAAGTGTTCATCTAACCGTGAACAGTCTACATATGCTTGTTTGTTACTATTGTGATAGGACCACTCGTTTCCTGACCAGCCCTGCAGGACTGTGAACCATTAATACACACGTAGGACGAGACGGAGTGAGTCGCGTACATTCTTATCACGTAGGCACGGCAAATAGACAAATGACATCCCTATAGGTTTATACAGAATCGCTCACTTTCTTCTCGCCGTCAAATTTACTCGCAAAATTCCTATGTCTCTAGTAGACAAATGATGAAACACAGAACTGATCGAAGGTTTATTCTACTCAGGTTGGGAAGTTCAATGCTTTTCGTTTGGCAAACCAAAATTTCTCGCCACTATGTAAGCGCTAGTGTCGCATGTGTACAGATTTTCTTTACTTTCTACTTTAAAAAACAAAATAATTGCAATAATCATAAATCAAATATAAAATAACCTCATAACTAAATAAAATTGTTCTCTTTTATTATTCACGTAGCTTAAACTTTTAATTAAAAGTGATCTCTTTGGAACACAGCGCACATAACGGCGGAAATGTTCCCTGTGCCAAACTCTCCCATAAGAAAACTCGTTTCGTTCCTGGTCTGAGTAGAATTAACATTAACTAACCTCAGTAAACTTTGTTTTCACCGTGTTTTTGTTTCACCTTTCTACATAACTCACCTCATCAGCTGTATCGTCAAATGTATGGTAACGTATCATATCACTTCTGTATAATTTCCTAATATTGGAAATTTTGTGATGGCCACATAGTAAAAATTTCTGTACGTTTTAGAAACAAATTCTTTCGAAACTGGGTGCGGAAACTGTGTTGCAGAGCTGCAAGGAGAGGCTGTTAACGGTAAAGTGAGCACTTTTGAAAGAAACATTTGAAAAAAAATCACTGCCCGTAATTACAGCACACTCAGTTAGGTTGGCAGTGAATTAATAAAAAAAAGTTCTTAAGGCTTGGCGTTGTGATGGTTAAATTTATGACCAGTGAATTTAGCGTTTGTTGTTTTATAAACAAACGTTAGAGAATGAATTTTCATATCAGTAATACATTTACATCCCCAACAATTCAACGGTTTCGCTTGGATGGCGCATGAATAAAATGATCTTGCGCATAGGAATGTTAAGGTTACACATGGCGGAAGAATACGACAGAAAAGGAAAAGTGGATCCAAACCCTGTTTGAGAAGTCGTCACTTAATGCTATTCAGTCTATACAGAAGTGTTTATACTAACAGAACATATTCGTCGGTAAGGTGTTGCAAAACATGCGAAATGACTTGCAGTGTGGGTGAAATAATGGCGGCAACAGGCTTGCAAAGAAGCGTATGAAGGTAGGGTGGGCAAGTATACCTGACGTAGTCGCGCTTGCAGTAGGTCTTGCCGTCGCGCACGAAGCAGGTGCAGGTCTCGTCGAGGAACTGGTGGCACTCGGCGCACTTGAGGCAGGCGGCGTGCCACTCGAGGTCGGGGGCCACTCGCAGGATGTACTGGTCGTGGATCTGCGCGCCGCACCCCACGCACAGGCTCAGCCGCCGCTTCTCTGCGCAACACACGTTCACACTCCTCACCACCAGCCCCTTACACTACGGCAACCAACTTCATCACCAGAGCCTACGTATGTACCTCTCTCTAGCTTTCGAGAATATACACACTGTGATTATTATTATAGCCTATTCGCGGTTTCTTGAAAACTTTCTTTTATCAAACCTTTGAAAAATCACCCCATGCATTACGTGTACATGCATTTCCTAAGTATGGCATGTCTCACAAGCGTCCTATACCTCTGCAACATCAAAGTATCTTGTTTTTCGTTAAACTGGAGTTTTACCTGGAATTTATTTATAGGCTATAATATTTCATGTGCAATAAATATGAATTAAAACAGTGAGAAAATACGTGTGTTGGTAGAGCCTAGTAAGAAATAGTTCTCATGCAAAATATCATTACAACTGAATGAGCACGAATTCAGTGCGTTGTCCTTTGGTGCAATTTTCTAGACTTAGTTAAGTTTAGTTTGCACGAGGCGGGGGAATATCCTGGAAGTAGAACTTAAGCAGGGATTCAGAAAAGTGTGAAGTAACCGTGAATGGATTATAATTACATGGCAATATTTATTTCGAAAAAGTGGTTAAAGGATAAAAATAGCTGCAAGTAAATAGTAGCTGGGGCCTCAAAAGTGCTCACTTCACCATAACCAGCCTATATGTAGGTACGTAGGGAAGTAGGCAGTTACGTAGGTGGTTACAGATATACATACATATAGGTAGGAAGGTCGGTCGGTAGGTCGGTACGTGGTTGGGTGGGTCGGTACGTAGGTGGGTGGGTAGGTAGGTAAGTGTATGCATATGTGGAAAGGTAGGTTAAGTGAATGGGTAAGTGGGTAGGTAAACATTTAGGTATATTACATACGTAATTAGAGAGCTAATTGGAAAGGTTGGTAGTTGTATAGGTAGGTGGGTAGGTACGTAAGAAAGTAGGCACGTGTGTAGATAGGTGGGTGNGGTGGGTAGGTAGGTAAGTGTATGCATATGTGGAAAGGTAGGTTAAGTGAATGGGTAAGTGGGTAGGTAAACATTTAGGTATATTACATACGTAATTAGAGAGCTAATTGGAAAGGTTGGTAGTTGTATAGGTAGGTGGGTAGGTACGTAAGAAAGTAGGCACGTGTGTAGATAGGTGGGTGGGTGAGTAGGAAGGTAAATACAGTGTAAAAAGTGTCTTCTGAACTTTTCAACTGCAAATGGATGTTTTTAACACAATACACCGTATATGAGGCAGGAAATACAGGAATGTTTATTGTCAATACTAGGCCTATACATAGTTGGGAACTTTCCTACGCATTTGATAGTTTCCTGAAGAAATGTAGGAACCCTGCCATGCATGTATGGGCAAATAATTTGCTATTCGTGATTTCTCTACATATACCTTGATATAATCCATTCGCTGTTACTTCACACTTTTCTGAAGCCCTGCTAAGTTCTACTTCTAGAATATTCCTCAGCCTCGTGCAAACTAAGCTTAACTAAGTCTAAAACATTACACCACATTACACCAAAGGAAAACTCACCGAATTCGTGCGCACTCAGTTGTAATAATATTTTGCACGAGAACTATTTCTAACTAGACGCTACCAAAACAGATATTTTCTCGCCGTTTTTATTCATATTTATTATAAATGAGGTATTCCAATTTATAAATAAAACATAGGTAACACTTAAATTTAACTAAAAATAATATGCCCTTATGTTATCAGAGGCATAAAAGGCTTGTGATGCATGACATATTAGCAAACAACTAAACATGTCATTTATTGGGTGAAATTTCAAAGGTTTGGTTCAAAAAGTGTGAAAAAACCTTGAATAGTCTATATGATACATTTGCGAATGGCTTTTTTAAGAGTGTAGAGCCGTGTTCGAATATGCCATTTGCGTTCCTAAATCGATCACGTGACCAAGCTAGAAATATTTGGGGGTCTATAGAGCAAATTCACTAAGCCGAAGTAGCACGCTAAATCCCCGAATACCTCCGCAAAAGCGTCTGATAGTGCTTTAGTCTCCTCTCATACCTGTTTTCATGCAGGTTGCATGAATTTCATATCAAAAATAACAAACGAGTAAATTAAACAACTTTATTATTTTCTGAGTGAAACTACTTACAATTNATGAATTTCATATCAAAAATAACAAACGAGTAAATTAAACAACTTTATTATTTTCTGAGTGAAACTACTTACAATTTACGTAATGTTTTCTTACACAAGAGCAAAGAAATATAGAAACGTTAAGTAATGCAGTTCCTGAACTGAACACTAAGAACGCTGCTCAGTGTTGTTCGAATTCAACATCCTTATCTCACAAATCCTACGTTACAAATAACTGAATTCAAACACGGCGTAGGTAGTTAGGTGCGTATAGGTAGGTAGAGCTAAATGCCGTTCAAACCCCTAATCCTCCCCCCTCCCTATATTTTGAAGATATTTTAAGTTTTCGTTACACGATATCAATTGTAAATTGATATAAATACAAAATTATTTGAAAAATAACGTACACTATGTGTGTTCTTTTTAGCATTGGGCCTTAATATAAGCTTTTCAATATCTTCATTCAAATCTATTTCAGTAAGATATTTTAACTCATTGAAGTCAAAGGAGCGGTATTTTACAATAAGTCCGGCACTTTTTTCACCTAGCTATTTCAAGTTTAATTTTTTTCCAAAACTTTAAAAAATTGAAATACAGGACATAACAAATTTCCAAGAAAATATCTCTTCGTGACATTTTGACGACATGGACAAATATTTTTAGCTGTAGCCTAAAATATTAATTTTGTTCAATTATTAAATTTGTTTAATTTTACTCGTATATATAATTTTCTAGTTGCTTTCATTTATTTATTGGAACTGTAAATTTCCAGAAGAACAAATACTTTTTCCAGACTATTGTTATTCCATATAACAGCCTAAAAAAACGTAATAGTATGCTAAGAGGATAGAACATAATTTTCGAACCTTGAACTTCCATGTAAGGTGTTCACGGTAAACTGAACACTTTCGAAANCTAAGAGGATAGAACATAATTTTCGAACCTTGAACTTCCATGTAAGGTGTTCACGGTAAACTGAACACTTTCGAAATCCTGCTTAACTTCTGCTTGTATGCACATTGTGTTTGCTTCCACCATACTAAGTATAACGTTTCCGTGGGTCTCATCACTTTATTACAGAGCCGTTCAAGTAAAACAATTATGCAAGTAAATATTTAAAAAAAATGACTAATTCTTACCCTAAGGCAGGGATCGGCAACGTGAGGCCCGCGGGCCGCATGCGGCCCGCCGGCCCGTTTTATGCGGCCCGCGACAAAAAGGTTTGATTTAATTAAAGAATTATTATTACAAATACTAATAAGTTGTAAAAAATTTGAGTTGAGTTGTGAACTATTAATTGATAACACAAAAAGGTTTCTGGTGTATGCGAATACTACGTCAGTGTCTGTCGAGTGCATTCGGACTGTCTCGGTCATTGTCGGAGTGCGTCGCCTCCCCGAGTGATCGAGAGTGAAGGCGTTCGTTCTGACGAAAGTTTGAATTTCCCTCTCAACGGTTCGCGAGGGTAGTTCACATGTTGCCGCGCCGTGGCGTGGCAGGTCAATTTTTTACAACACTGTGGAAGGGTTCGTGTTCGTTGTGTCAGTAGTCACCATTACAAGCTGTTGTTTGTTGCAACTATGGCTAGTTCTAGTAAAAAGCGTAAAGTAGGTGACGAGTGTCGCGTTTTCCAAGAACGTTGGACGGATGCTTATTTGTTCGTTGAAGTTCGGCAGAAACCGGTGTGTTTAGTGTGCGATGAGTCAATCGGTGTAATGAAAGAGTTCAACTTGAAACGACACTATGAAACCAAACATGCTACAAAATTCAACTCTTTTCAAGGACAAGTTCGGAGTGATAAAGTTTCTAATTTAAAGCAAAATCTCAAGAACCAGCAGTTTTCATTCAAAAAGCCTACTGTTGAGACTGAAGCTTGTGTTAAGGTAAGCTTCATAGTAGCTGAAAAGATTGCAAAAAAGTCAAAACCTTTTTCAGACGGAGAATTTGTCAAAGAGTGCCTGGGGTCTGCCGCTGAAATTCTGTGTCCATCACAGAGAAATTTGTTTTCTAAAGTAAGCCTTTCTGCAACAACTATTTTGAGACGTATTGATGATATGGCAGATGATATCAATGATTCTATTAAGGATGAAGCGTCTGCATTTGTATTTTATTCAATTGCTATTGATGAGAGTACTGACATCACCGACACTGCACAACTGGCTGTTTTTGTTCGGGGAATCAATGATAATTTCAATATTACTGAAGAGTTGTTAAGCCTACATCCGATGCAAGGCACCACTAAAGGAACTGATTTGTTTCAAAGTTTAATGAATGTGCTTGATAAGTTTAACCTTAATCTAAAAAATCTGGTAGGAATTGCCACTGATGGTTGTCCATCAATGGTAGGCAAAAACAAAGGAGTAGTTACTTTGGTTCAGGAAAGAAAAGGGGACGATGTTTTGATGAACTATCACTGTATTATACACCAACAAAGCTTGTGTGCCAAGAAGGTAGGCTTCGAAAATGTGATGGACATCGTTGTTAGAACAGTAAATTTCATTAGATCTCACGGGCTCAAACATCGGCAATTTCAATCCTTTCTGGCTGAAATGGATGCAGATTACGGAGACATACCTTACTTTTGTGACGTTCGTTGGCTTTCTCGAGGAGAAATGTTAAAGAGGGTATTTGAACTGAGAGATGCTATAAAGGCCTTTATGCACGACAAAGAAAAGTCAGTCAATGAATTCAACAACCCTTCATGGGTAAGTGATTTGGCATTTTGCGCAGACATCACAATGCATTTGAATATATTAAACAAAAAATTGCAACATCCTGACAACTTCATTCACAACCTCTTTGACTGTATCAAATCATTTGAGTGCAAGCTTGATCTGTGGCAAGATCAACTCATGGACTACAATTTCACTCATTTTGAGAAATTGTCAGAATGTGATGGTTTTGACATGAGCAAGTATGTCACAGCTTTAGTGGAACTAAAAGATGAATTTAACTCCAGGTTCTTGGACTTTAGGAAAAGTGAAAAGTTAATTGACTTGTTTTCCCGGCCTTTTAGTGTAAAGGTCAGTGATGTGCCAGGAAACCTTCAAATGGAACTGACAGACTTACAGTGCAACTCAGACTTAAAGGAAAAGTTCAACTTGGGACTAACTGAATTCTATTCTAAGTATATTCACAAAGACAACTTTCGCAATATCAGGTTAAACGCCCTTAAAATGATGTCTCTCTTTGCCAGCACATATGTTTGCGAACAGTTGTTTTCAAAAATGAATTTTGTCAAGAATAAAACCAGAAGTAGATTGACTAACGTTCATCTGGAAAATTCAATCAAAGTATCAACTTCGAAAATCAGACCAGATATTGACAAGCTTGTGAAGAGGATGCAATACCAAACTTCCCATGAAATTCTCTCGAAAACTATTATTGTATTTTTAATGCAATTTCGAACTTCATTTATACTCAAACTGTATTTCAATTTACAAAAAAACTAAATATATAATCGTGTACCTTATAAACGAAATGTTTTGTGTGAAATAAACAAATTTAAATTCAATATGTGTTTTTCTGCTNTGTACCTTATAAACGAAATGTTTTGTGTGAAATAAACAAATTTAAATTCAATATGTGTTTTTCTGCTTATATCACATCTTGTTCGTATGTTTATGGGTATGATAAACCATGCGGCCCCCAAGACGTAACACAAATCTGATGTGGCCCTTTAAGGTAGAAAGGTTGCTGACCCCTGCCCTAAGGCCTATGTGCATTAAAAACAGAACTCAAAGGAAATAATTCTCAAGTATTCACAAATGTTCACTTAACACGTTTAATCATACGTTAAAGCATGGAACAATTTTTCCTCCGTTTTTGCGAACTATACTGGGCGCATGCCAGTCAGTGTGCCCTTTAAAATATACGCAGGTAGGGGCAGTGACATTTTTCAAAGGTCGTTTTCAAAATTGCTTACTTATCCGTAAATGGCCTTTAGGCCTCATCACATTGAAGTTAGCATGAGGCTCATGTTACCTTTGTGTTGATTTTATTTGATTGTTTATTAAAACTTCGTGTGCTCACAGTGGACATTCGATGCGCGCACATAGGTCGAACCTAACGCTCCCACTTTTTTAGGCCTCGAACATGCAAGATACCCTAGTAAGATATTGTCTGTAAAATAAGTGTTTCTGCTTATATGCATATCGGTAAATAAATATTCTCGAAAGACAACTTTTTTTTCAAGGAAGGTAACAAACCAATGATCTAAAACCGCAACTATGTACTTTTATCCTAGTACTTTAAATTTATTCAAAGAGAAAATAAATTGCGAGACTGGTAAAAAAAAAAATATTGCATTCTTAGGACGTTCCTACGCAGTTTCTATATGTAGTTTAATCGACTGGCTTGCATATCGTGTAGTATTATTCTACTGTTACAGATCTAATTTGCGAGAAATTCTGCTACACGGGAAAGCTTACCACAGTCGTGAGAGGGCCTAACGTGGCATTGAGACTTCAAAATTTTTACTAGAGATTCTCATTAAGGGGCTTGCCTACTAATAAACGTGCGTCCCGTGTGCTGATATACGAAAAGAACACACACTTAAAACGAGGCCTGTCGAGTGCTTTCAAGACGTCATGCATGTTAGAAGCACCATTTCGGAGCATTCCAACATAGCTAAAAGAAAAAAGAAAGAAAAAAGGGTTAACTTTTTCGAAACGCTGTATCTCAAAATATACGAGTTTAATACCTTGCCACAAACTTTCCACAGATATAATGATAAGGTCACCGTTGAAAGTCCCGTGGTGCACGCAGCACAACGAAAACACTACAGGCTAGTTCCGAGCCTTGCGCTTAGCGGCGATGGCGCACTTAATGCGCGTGGCAGTGTATCCCTTGTCGCTCCCGCGCTATACGACCTCAAACGCGGCAAATTAGCTCTAGGTAGACGGGAGCCTTAAGCTGCGCGCATGCCCACTCGAGGGGCCGAACTCCGGATGAGCCGAACGCAAGCGCTCAGATCAATGCTGCCGCCGAGTGAGGTTGGGTTGGAAGTGTTCTAGAGGGGAATAGCATTTGAAGGTTGGTGCGGGGAGGCAGCGAACGTAGAGCAGAGAGAAAGAGAGACAACCTCTATTCAGTCTATCTATCTCTCTCGAGACTATCGTAGGTCGCATTCCGTTTTGTCGCGCACCATCTGAAGAGGCGACGATTCTTTATGGAGGGGGGGGGGGAACTAACTTGGCCGGTGATTGGTCCAGAGGCGTGCCGCGGACACGCCTCCTTCTCTTCCCACACCCATCACCCCTCTCTCGCTACGGACACATCTGCTCGCGAGTACCGAGATCGCGGCAGGCGATACAATTCATAAGCGACTGGCGGCGCGGGCAGGGAATTACCGTTGGCCTCATCACACCACCGCCGCCGCAACCACTCATGCTTGCGCACGACGTGTAAACACGCTTTAAGTAGCGTATTTACATGAAATAGCGCGCACTTGAAGCACACAGGTGCAAAACAGCCTCGAGCGACACACACTCCAACAGCAGCTTCGGAAAAATTACGCAACACTGCCATTTGGTTTGTACAACGACGGTTCGAAACAAGTGTTTTTTTTTTTTCTCTTTTGCGTTGTTAGCGGGAAATGGATATTAACTGAAGAAAGTGGCGGTAAATTAATCCAGTGACTAAACGTATGAAACTAGAGTTATTAATTAAGTTATGTAGCAGAGAAACCCAAGGTTTAGATTTTTGCATGCCGTAAATCGCGTACGCTGTTGCCAAAGTATTACTGCGTTTCGATATTTGCCAGATGCACTCCGTTGAACTAGTGGACTCATACGCCTACCTACAAAAAAATTCCGTTAAAAATTTATAAATGTAATTGGCGACACTTGAAACACAAGAAATATGTTTTGAGACAATATATCTTCGATAGTTTGCTCTTTCATAATCGTACGTCCATGCAGGCCAATCACCAACGCTGCTTTAGAGTATCAGAATTCCCATTCGTCCAATAAGAAAGGCACAGTAGCGTCATGCATGTATGCCAGTTAACAACTAAGGGCACCTGTATTTCGCGAAATGATTTCAGAACAAGTTGTGTTTCAAAACACTATACTTCAGAACCATTTTCATGATTGAATCAATTGAATTGTTAGGCGTCTTGTCCGTTTGCCCGCGGATCACGGGCGGTCAGTACCGGAGAAAGTTGATTCTGATTGGCTCACTACGTAACAGACTGTCTTCACACAAAAACAAGCGGCCGATAGCCAAATGAAGACTGCAAGTGTGCACATAGGATATTGAAGTCTACCCTCCGCGTAAATCTTTTCGCGAAAAACGGGTGGCCTTACCAATAACGGGCATGTGAACAGTTCGTTGAAGTCTAGGAAGCAGGTTTTCTGGCAATAAACTGTCATCTATATGGAGGATGGTAAATATTCAACCGTAAGATTAAGGTCTTGCATTTTCCATGTCTCGCGTATGTCTTTCCATTCTTTGTCCACACTAGTTACACGTTCACACACGATCTGAAACATTCAAGTACGACTCCGCCCAATAATACGGTCTTATTACATTATATTAGGTTTTTTCTTTCCCATTTATATTCAAATCAAATATCGTGAAGAAACTGATGTAAGGTGTAACAAATAGAAAGCGCCAGTAATTAGTAATTTGTTTTTTGGAAATATCATGTTGCTACAGAAGCTTCTTTCATTGCAGTGTTCACACATGTGGTTTTTTAATAAAAATAATTTAAACTTTTGTTACCATTCGTCACTCCCTCACAAACTAGCTATATTTTGTTTGCACGCCTCGCTTCACATAGTTTACTACATATTAGTCGGCCCTAATTGTTAATGTTGAAAAAATGAACGCATCCTGACTGAATTTTAGAAAAAGTATTCTCTGTTTAAATGCATCACAATACATGTCACCGCATCGGACTACACGGCAAAACATTTCTGTACTTGTTATAACCATTTTTTTTTTAAATCTAGTTGCCAAACATTTTCTATTGTAACTCCCTAGCTAAAATACTGTATATTTACAACGCATTATGTTATACATCATGAAAAGTTGTTATGTAGCTCAATGTTTGTAATACATTTGTACAACACTTGTTTGTTAAAATTCAGCAATACCCTTAAAAGGTGCATTATAAGGTTTTTGTGAAATATACTCTAATTTATTTGTAGTTTTGGGAAAATATCTTTGGAAACTAGTTTCGCAAAAAAAAAAAATCCTTTTACGTATTTAAAAAAAAATGGTTGGATAAGAAAAATATTATGTAGGAAACGGCGCATGGGGTTTTTGTTATAGCTCCTACCAAAACAATACAAAAAGTGACTCGTACTTAACAGCTCCATGATCGTACAAACAAGGTGATAACACTATGTTTATGATGGTACGTAAAGCGTTCGGGATTTAAAAGTCGTAGGAATTTTATGGCGATAAAATGATATAATTAATTAACCTTAGAAACTTCGGTGAAATTTCTACAAACTTTGAGGAAAAGGTTTTGTTGAATAAAACAACGTTTGTTTGGCACAACCAATTTCATTTTTGTATTGGGGCAGTTAAATCTTTTTTGTGAACTGTTAGAGTTGAATGGTTTAGCTAAAGATTAGTTTAGCTCTACAAACAGTTTGGGTTATCACGTAAAAAGTGAAAGTACGACCGAGTTTAGAACCAGAATAATTTACGTTGGCTATTTACATCATGCATATCAGTACAGACGTTGCATTTGACTTTTAACGTATAAATGTGTTGAAATTGATGTTATGTAAGGTTTAAGTTTATTAACTACGTCAAATAAATCACACACGTTAACAATTCGGATGCTATGTCAGTACTGTTGGATAAGGTTAATAGCCTAGCTGAAGGACTATAGCCTATAATAGTTTAATTTTGGATTAGCATAAAATGAAAGAATCCGATCTGAGGAGCGTAGCCTAGCCTTAATGTGCATTAATTTGCGATGTACGTAATTGCAGAGGACATAGCACCGCACCGTAGTATGTTCCAGAGCAGTCTTTTTAAAACTACTCTACCTACCCCAATTGCAAACATTATTGAAATAAAGCATCCTACTACTAAGTGATTACTCTAATACAATTAACGTAAATGGACTATAAATAGGGAATGTGTATGCGCGTGTCTTGGCTGGAAAGTGCTGGTGGGCTAGAGACCTGAAAAATTCGCGTTTTCCATTCGGGACAAGCTACAATTCGAAACCCTGTACGTATGTATTGCTAATGCTATTGGTCCATCCGTTAAATTACACCTCTTGGACAACTCTGAGCCAATAATAAATTCACAGTAAAATGCAGACCGAATCATCGTCTTCGGCAAATACAACAAGCAACCAATGAACAGTAATATCTGCATGATTTTGTATACTAAAATGGAGTATAGTCTACAGGTAATTGAACTCGCAGATTTTCAGGTCTCTATGGTGGGCACATTGACAATTTCAGTATTAAAAGCTACCCGGACGGTAGACAAAACTATAGTTGCTTTATTCTATTTTTAGACGCGTGTGTCTGCTGCTGGTTCGCAATTTAATAAATAATTTAAAAAAATCTATTTGCCAAAAAAATTAAGAGGCAACAGAAAACCGGTTCTATTTATTTAGGCCTGCGTATGTGGCAGCATAGCTTTGTGAGTCTAACTTGACAGTTACACTTAATCTACGAAAAGTTTGGCACAAATATTTTTTAGCACCTTTACCTTAGAGATATTATTTTGAAGGCCAAATCACCCATCAAACTGGTCCAGAAATCAATAATGATAATAATAATTATTATTTCGAAAAATTTAATTTTTCAGTTTGGAAGAATGATTAGATAATTCTGAAAAATCACTTATCTTATAGCTTTCATACTTAAATTACATAAAGTATAAGAAATTAATTAGCATTTAGTTTTTATACAATCGTGATGGAAAGCATGCCTCGAATTTTTTATGATCCCATTACACAGAGCGTTTTTACATTACTAGTAAGTGATTGTGACAAATACGAACTTCATGAATCTGCAAGCAGTTGAATTATTTCTGACTTTCCCCCTCCCCCCGGGAAAATGATTTTCTTTTTAATTATTCATTACCGCCAGCGATGCAATTTAAAATTTCGTGCCTCATAACGGGAAGCGGTATAAAAAAAATAATTTAAAAAAAGTGGTTTTTCGCGGCTATGGCGGTCGCGAGTGTGCCATGTTTGACAGCGGCGCGCAATTCGTCACAGGGTCGGCTGGAACGCAAACAACGCAGCCCAACTCCACAAAGTAGAGCAAACAAACAAACACGTGGCATCTGGCAGGCGCAAAAAAATACTAAATAAAGCGAAACAGTTGCGGGTAGAAAAGTGATTTCTAAAATCCCCGTAGCGAGCCTGCGGTTCGAAACTAATAAATTCAACTGTATGTGGCAGAGAGGAGGGGGTGGAAAATATTCACACGCAGCGGGGTGCACGCTGGTGGAATGCTCGCATCTGAAAACGCGGGGTGAGCCGTCAAATATGTGGAATAATTTCCAACATACCGGCAGCGTTCCTGTGTTTGAAACACCTCGCTGGAGAGCTCGCGTTAACTTCGGCACAGCAGTGCTGTTCGTCCCCGAACAAAACACGAATTTCAGCGGCAAAGATAACTACACTGTAAAAAAATCCTAGTAAACTTTCTAAACTGTAATGGGTGTTTACCTGAACATAGTATCAGGCTGCAAACGAAGGAAGGTTTCGCCTCACTACTAGGCGTATACAAAGTTGGAAACCACCCTAAGCATTTGACTCTTTACTGAGCAAATGCATGAACGCTACCACTAGGGTTGCCAATTCTCGAAGGAACCAACCCGGGAGATTTGAACAAATCAGGGAGAGGGGGAGGGGGAGATTGAATGAAATTCGCTAATATTTGTTAATTTTTATTTTTAAATTTTTATTTACATTGCTTTCGAGAAGCATCTAATATTTGTCGGTTTTTTAAAACATAGTCATAAAAAGTTTTACAAGAAAAATTAAAATTTTGTAATATTTGTAACTCAGCTTTTACTAAAGATATGTTCATTCTGTTTCTATCCTTGCTCCACACTTGTTCCATCATACTGAATACGCGTTCACAAGAAGCATTAAAGACAGGAATGGAAAGAACANGCGGATCACGGGCGGTCAGTACCGGAGAAAGTTGATTCTGATTGGCTCACTACGTAACAGACTGTCTTCACACAAAAACAAGCGGCCGATAGCCAAATGAAGACTGCAAGTGTGCACATAGGATATTGAAGTCTACCCTCCGCGTAAATCTTTTCGCGAAAAACGGGTGGCCTTACCAATAACGGGCATGTGAACAGTTCGTTGAATTCTAGGAAGCAGGTTTTCTGGCAATAAACTGTCATCTATATGGAGGATGGTAAATATTCAACCGTAAGATTAAGGNTTCTAGGAAGCAGGTTTTCTGGCAATAAACTGTCATCTATATGGAGGATGGTAAATATTCAACCGTAAGATTAAGGTCTTGCATTTTCCATGTCTCGCGTATGTCTTTCCATTCTTTGTCCACACTAGTTACACGTTCACACACGATCTGAAACATTCAAGTACGACTCCGCCCAATAATACGGTCTTATTACATTATATTAGGTTTTTTCTTTCCCATTTATATTCAAATCAAATATCGTGAAGAAACTGATGTAAGGTGTAACAAATAGAAAGCGCCAGTNTTTTCTTTCCCATTTATATTCAAATCAAATATCGTGAAGAAACTGATGTAAGGTGTAACAAATAGAAAGCGCCAGTCATTAGTAATTTGTTTTTGGAAATATCATGTTGCTACAGAAGCTTCTTTCATTGCAGTGTTCACACATGTGGCTTTTTAATAAAAATAATTTAAACTTTTGTTACCATTCGTCACTCCCTCACAAAATAGCTATATTTTGTTTGCACGCCTCGCTTCACATAGTTTACTACATATTAGTCGGCCCTAATCGTTAATGTTGAAAAAATGAACGCATCCTGACAGAATTTTAGAAATAGTATTCTCTGTTTAAATGCATCACAATACGTGTCACCGCATCAGACTACACGGTAAAACATTTCTGTACTTGTTATAACCATTTTTTTAAATGTAGTTGCCAAACATTTTCTATTGTAACTCCCTAGCTAAAATACTGTATATTTACAACGCATTATGTTATACATCANAAACATTTTCTATTGTAACTCCCTAGCTAAAATACTGTATATTTACAACGCATTATGTTATACATCATGAAAAGTTCTTATGTAGCTCAATGTTTGTAATACATTTGTACAACACTTGTTTGTTAAAATTCAGCAATACGTTTAAAAGGTGCATTATAAGGTTTTTGTGAAATATACTCTGATTTATTTGTAGTTTTGGGGAAATATCTTTGGAAACTAGTTTCGCAAAAAAAATCCTTTTACGTATTTAAAAAAAATGGTTGGATAAGAAAAATATTGTGTAGGAAACGGCGCATGGGGTTTTTGTTATAGCTCCTACTAAAACAATACAAAAAGTGGCTCGTACTTAACAGCTCCATGATCGTACAAACAAGGTGATAACACTATGTTTATGATGGTACGTAAAGCGTTCGGGATTTTAAAGTCGTAGGAATTTTATGGCGATGAAATGATATAATTAATTAACCTTAGCAACTTCGGTGAAATTCCTACAAGCACTGAGGAAAAGGTTTTGTTGAATAAAACAACGTTTGTTTGGCAGAACCCATTTCATTTTTGTATTGGGGCAGTTAAATCTTTTTTGTGAACTGTTAGAGTTGAATGGTTTAGCTAAAGATTAGTTTAGCTCTACAAACAGTTTGGGTTATCACGTAAAAAGTGAAAGCACGACCGAGTTTAGAACCAGAACAATTTACGTTGGCTATTTACATCATGCATATCAGTACAGACGTTGCATTTGACTTTTAACGTATAAATGTGTTGAAATTGACGTTATGTAAGGTTTAAGTTTATTAACTACGTCAAATAAATCACACACGTTAACAATTCGGATGTTATGTCAGTACTGCTGGATAAGGTTAATAGCCTAGCTGAAGGACTATAGCCTATAACAGTTTAATTTTGGATTAGCATAAAATGAACGAATCCGATCTGAGGAGCATAGCCTAGCCTTAATGTGCGTTAATTTGCGATGTACGTAATTGCAGAGGACATAGCACCGCACCGCAGTATGTTCCAAAGCAGTCTTTTTAAAACTACTGTACCTACCCCAATTGCAAAAATTATTGAAATAAAACATCCTACTACTAAGTGAATTACTCTAATACAATTAACGTAAATGGACGATAAATAGGGAATGTGTATGCGCGTGTCTTGGCTGGAAAGTGCTGGTGGGCTAGAGACCTGAAAAATTCGCGTTTTCCATTCGGGACAAGCTACAATTTGAAACCCCGTACGTTTGTATTGCTAATGCTATTGGTCCATCCGTTAAATTACACCTCTTGGACAACTCTGAGCCAATAATAAATTCACAGTAAAATGCAGACCGAATCATTGTCTTCCGCAAATACAACAAGCAACCAATGAACAGTAATATCTGCATGATTTTGCATACTAAAATGGAGTATAGTCTACAGGTCATTGAACTCGCAGATTTTCAGGTCTCTATGGTGGGCACATTGGCAATTTCAGTATTAAAAGCTACCCGGACGGTGGACAAAACTATAGTTGCTTTATTCTATTTTTAGACACGTGTGTCTGCTGCTGGTTCGCAATTTAATAAATAATTTAAAAAAATATATTTGCGAAAAAATTAAGAGGCAACAGAAAACCGGTTCTATTTATTTAGGCCTGCGTATGTGGCAGCATAGCTTTGTCAGTCTAACTTGACAGTTACACTTAATCTACGAAAAGTTTGGCACAAATATTTTTTAGCACCTTTACCTTAGGTACTATTTTGAAGGCCAAATCACCCATCAAACTGGTCCAGAAATCAATAATGATAATAATTTTATTTTTCTGTTTGTAAGTATGATTAGATAATTCTGAAAAATCACTTATCTTATAGCTTTCATACTTAAATTACATAAAGTATAAGAAATTAATTNATGATTAGATAATTCTGAAAAATCACTTATCTTATAGCTTTCATACTTAAATTACATAAAGTATAAGAAATTAATTAGCATTTAGTTTTTATACAATCGTGATGGAAAGCATGCCTCGAATTTTTTATGATCCCATTACACAGAGCGTTTTTACATTACTAGTAAGTGATTGTGACAAATACGAACTTCATGAATCTGCAAGCAGTTGAATTATTTCTGACTTTCCCCCTCCCCCCGGGAAAATGATTTTCTTTTTAATTATTCATTACCGCCAGCGATGCAATTTAAAATTTCGTGCCTCATAACGGGAAGCGGTATAAAAAAAATAATTTAAAAAAAGTGGTTTTTCGCGGCTATGGCGGTTGCGAGTGTGCCATGTTCGACAGCGGCGCGCAATTCGTCACAGGGTCGGCTGGAACGCAAACAACTCAGCCCAACTCCACAAAGTAGAGCAAACAAACAAACACGTGGCATCTGGCAGGCGCAAAAAAATACTAAATAAAGCGAAACAGTTGCGGGTAGAAAAGTGATTTCTAAAATCCCCGTAGCGAGCCTGCGGTTCGAAACTAATAAATTCAACTGTATGTGGCAGAGAGGAGGGAATGCTCGCATCTGAAAACGCGGGGTGAGCCGTCAAATATGTGGAATAATTTCCAACATACCGGCAGCGTTCCTGTGTTTGAAACACCTCGCTGGAGAGCTCGCGTTAACTTCGGCACAGCAGTGCTGTTCGTCCCCGAACAAAACACGAATTTCAGCGGCAAAGATAACTACACTGTAAAAAAATCCTAGTAAACTTTCTAAACTGTAATGGGTGTTTACCTGAACATAGTATCAGGCTGCAAACGAAGGAAGGTTTCGCCTCACTACTAGGCGTATACAAAGTTGGAAACCACCCTAAGCATTTGACTCTTTACTGAGCAAATGCATGAACGCTACCACTAGGGTTGCCAACTCTCGAAGGAACCAACCCGGGAGATTTGAACAAATCAG